>JACCIC010000019.1:1122500-1340000 GCA_018907035.1 Sycobia sp. Sy_11
TATATATATATATATATATATATATATATATATATGTGTGTGTATGTATATACGTCTATAGGGGACGACACGCGCTTACGTGATCGCGGCCGCGCACGCGCATAACTTATAATGTATATATATATACTTATAATACATGCGGACCTCGCGATAAATTGGTATTGAGTTGCGCCACTGTTTTCTCCTTGTCGGTCGAGTGTCCCCCCCCCCCTTACCGGCAACTTGTTTCCTTCTATACGCATCGTACGGAATGATCAATTTGGCCACGAAATTCTTCTCTTCATTATTAATCGCTGTCGTTCGCTACTCCGAATATCATTACAGGGCGAACGCGGAAATTTGAAGTTTGAGCGTAGTAAATTCATGAAAGAATTTTTTCTTACATGTCAATTGAGTTTACCTCGAAATTCTCGTAAAAATCACCGACTCTTTCGGGAGCGATTCTTCCATGTTATCTGCGTACAGGTTACGAAATTCTATATTTGTAGACGAAAGATATTGAGTCAAGCGTTGGAATCGGCCCATGTGAATCGAAAAGTAGAACGTCAAAAAGTTATTCAAGTGCTTGCATTTATGCATTGAATTGCTTATCCGTTTATTTGGAGTTTGAGAGATCGATTAGCTTTGCTCCTGTTTTCTCTTCTTATGCCATAGTTTCGCGCCCACTTTGCTCGTTATTGATGAACTAAAATCCAAAAGAACTTAATTCCATCAAGCTTTTAAATTAGTTTGAGTAAGGGTAATTTTCTGCTCATTGCCTGCTCTGCATATAGTATTTTTCTTTAGATCTTATTGAAAAGTCACGATCGATTATGACATTTACAAGTGTACAATGTTGCAACTCCTATAATGCGTATGAATTGATGATGGGCGAAGGGGATTGCTGGCATGCTCGAAACGTCGGCTCGAAGACTAACAAGTAGAATAACGTTGAAATAACAATTATGCTATGTCATAATCGGAATCGTCCCATTTTTTTTTAAATTATTGAAAAAATATAAGCAAATTATAAAAAGATTTATTTGCACAATAAATATTTATAAATCATCATTCGAGTCTTATTACAAGAAAAAATAAATTGTTTGAATTTTGAAATAAAACCTATTTACAGCTTAATCATAATACAAATGTTTACTTTAATGATACAATTATGCGATAAATGTGGCGTATAGTATTAAGTATGAAAGTATAATAAGAGTAGAAGAATGTAATAAATAATTATTGGAGGTGGATAGAAAGAATTTACTACTTTATGATTGGGTCTTTTTCAGTAGATTCTTCTGTTGTCAGTCGGTGAACATATAGATATAGATTATTCAAAAAAAGTCTGATATCGTTAGATAAGAAACCCTCTTACTTTGTCAATAATCGAGAAAAAATGTTTTTTTTTTTTTAATTTGAATTTCGAAGCTACAAATTTTTTATACACCTTTTTTCAGATTTGATGTAATCGTATGAAACACGGCCGTCATATTGAAGGTTTTGAATTAAAAAATATTTATAATGTTAGTCGTTGCACGCAGATTTTAATAATATTTTCTCTTAACACTTTGACTTTAATTTTAAAGAAAAACCGATTCTATAATTTCTTCTTGTATTTCTAGAAGTTTTATTAATATCATTAACAGACGGAATTTTCGTAGAGAAACATTCGTAGAGAATAACGTTTAAAGTATTCAATGCGTGTATTGATACTAATATTCAATTTGTCTTCTGTTAGGAACTGCCATAGAGATAGGACTTGTAGTGTTTCATGTTTAATGTCGGTTCGTTTTTAAAGATTATTTGATACACTATTTTAGCTATTTTAGATGGATAAGTAGAAATTGGCGCGATCGTTCCGTGCAGCCGCTATAGTCACATTGATATGTCCTTTATCATATGCGTGGAGAGTAGTCTCAATAATTAAGTTAGAGACGTGTCCACACAAAATAGATATAATAATATGGGAGAGGTTTTTGAACCTCAAAAGAGACACTTACAAAGTTAGGTTTTCACAATCGAGGATCTTACATATTTTTTCTCTGAAAGGTTAGTTGTATCGAAAAAATTTGAACTTATACTCATTTTTCGTCAATAAAATTTTGGGGTCATTGGACGTGGAACAATACCATAGTGGAATGGTATCCTTTGTTGGCATACCTACCGGTGAATTTTGAGGTTGTCGGATGTTCGGAAGAGAGATACTGTGTCTTTTACGGAAAGAATGTTGATGTTGATGGTTGCGAATAAAGCCTTCGGATTCTTCAGCGTTTATCGATCATTTAATTGAGAGTATTGCGGAGGCTTAGAAACTGATACCGAGCGAAGAGATTTCTCTATCTGCTTTAAGGATTCCAGATCTGAAAGCAGTGTTAAAGTGACGAATAGCAGTACGATTTAAAAAAAAGTAGTGTTAGAATATCGTTGCGAATGACATCACTTTTTGGCTTATTATGTTTTTGATTGATGATCAGTATTTTTTTAAGAGTTTTGCCAGGAAAGATGGGTAAAGCTAAATTGTTGACTTCAAGGGACTCATAATCGTGGAACTCGGATGTCATAGCATATGCCGATATGCACATTTGAGACTACAAAATGACTATAGTGGGATTTTGAGCAAGTTAAAGACCTGGTAGTCACCTATTGATCATATAGATTAGTAGTCTAGATTTTAAATGATAATCCAGTAGCATACGAATGAAGTAGAATGGAAGTGTGGTTTGTCCTGCGGTGAATGCCTATACGAAAAAATGCTTCCAAATCATTGTTCCATTCTTGTAAACAGTCCTGTAAGAATTTGCTCGTTAAATGATTAGCTGAGAAAAGAAGCACGAAAATTTTTGAAAGGTGAAAAATTTTCGTTTCAAAATAGCTAAAGAAATTTATTTTTGAACATTGTCTAGTTCAAGGCAGTTGACTGAACGATGCTACAACTTCTCGCGGAAGTGGTGTCAAGACTGCAGTGTCGCCCACATTGAATAAAACCGATTAGCACCAACAACTTCGTTGTGCACAAAATCTCGTACAAAATGCGATCCATGCAGTCGTTTGCGACGTCCCTACTGTCGCAGATAACTCGCGCGGCTTTAATCTGCGGTCTGCCGATATGACAAAAAACGATGTACAGCCGGGCTAAAGCTCGTTCAAAGCATTTTTCACGGTCACCATCCAAGGAGAATAGTCAGTAGCTTTTTCCCGCGGTCTATGTGCTCGATTTGGTAGAGTTTCCGATGTAGCCTCTACGCGAATGTATTCATTAGTAAATGTATCTTGCTCGAATGGCGTCACAAAGCGGCGAAATGAAGTACTTATTGACAGATCTTTGTCTATTGCTTGGTTTTGGGTTCAAAATAATTTGCATCAAATTTATTTATAACTAAGAATCAAAAACTATATTGTCGTCAATATACATGTCGGTTAGAACAGGCTACTCTCCTATAATTATATCCGATTATGCTCTCTGATTCGAGTGACATCAGTTCTCATAGATGTAGCTTTAGAGTAAAATTTCATAAGAATACGAATCTGAAATTCATGTTCGTCTAATTTCTGTGCACATAAATACTTGAAAACAAATATTTTTTAATATCTATGTGATATTGAATTTTATACAGATTTGAAAATCTTTCGATATATTCATTTTTGATAAATCGAAAAAATAGAGCACAAAATGGCATTCGTACAGTATATTAAAACGATCCCTTGATAATCTGATAATTGTGTAAATATATATATATATATATATATATATATATATATATATATATACCATAAAAAGATGACGATAATTGAATGTGGCATTGCTATCTGCAAAAGTATTCAATGAATACCGCAAAAATCAGTCCTCGAGAAAAGACAAAGCGACGATCGAGATTCGCGCGCCCGAGCGGAAGGGGAGAGTCGTTGCCCCTGACGCGGCAAAGTTCGAGGCCCTAGAAAGAGAGCCGTCGGACTCGCTAACGGTCTGGCCTCGGCTCGGCGCGTCCGCTCGTTGCGCTCTCCCCCCCCCCCGTCATTCCCCACGCGCTTCTCCTCTGTTTCCCTTTTTTATTCCGCGGCGCGCGGCAGTGAGCGGGAAAACGAGAACTTTCGCAGGACTCGCCGCGATCTTCGCGGTCGATGCGTCGAGCTCGATACGAAGAGGCAGAGTGAGAAGAGAGAGAGAGAGAGAGAGAGAGAGAGAGAGAGAGAGAGAAGAGAGAGAGAAGAGAGTTGTGCGTATCGACGCATTTTTCCCTGTTCTACGCCGTACACGCGTGTGCTTTTGGCGTAACTGTAGCGATCACAGGCGGTTTTGCGTGCCGAGCGCAACGAACACCATCGAATTCCCGCATTGTCACGTACGTGTATTTTCCAAAGACAGCCTCGGGTTAAGTAACCGACCCCCCCCCCCTCGCTCCCCACGCTCCAAATGAAAATACAATGCCTCGTTCAGGTAATTGACCTTCTGCCGAGCGTAAAAAGAGCCGAAGTTAACGCGCATAGCTATACGCATTATCTTGGGGACGAGGAGACAGACTGATGAAAAACACACCGATCGGCGGTCGTGTGCGCACATGTAAAGAATATGCCAGTGCGCGAGCACGCGCGCGCATGAATTGGAAATGGGAAAAGCTCGAGATAACAACGCGTTTTTACGTACGGAATGACATAAATTTGAATGATAATCGGTGAGCGCTCGATGAAAAATCCTTAATCTCGTTTATTTACCCCGATACGAGGTTCAGCGCTCCTCTTCTGCCGCTCCACAACCTCCCCCCCCCCCCCGACGCCTAGCCCCTATTCAACGATCCGAGCCGTCGCCCCCTCGACCATCCGCCAGCACTCGCCGCCCGCCGCCCGCCCCCCGGCCCGGCATCGCGACGCTGAACTGTATTATTATTTACGGAATCGTTCGTTGGCCTCGATGGGGACGCGAGCGTCGCTGCAGATGCGCCGCCGGCCGAGCCGATGCAATGGAAAGTTTCGATCGAGCGCGCGCGAGCTGCGCGGTCTCTCCCCGTTTATCTCGTCGCAGTGTCGATATCTTTTGTTTTTCTCTTTTCATATATATATATATATATATGGGTTTTCCAAAAATTAACTCTCTCTCTCTTTCTCTCTCTCTCTCTCTCTCTCTCTCTCTCTCTCTATGTGTATTTTTGCGTATATAGAATCACTCTTCTATAATACAATTATATAAATTTGATTAATTGAGTTCGGGTAAAATAACGCTTTTTCTAATTATTTTTTTTATTTGCTTTTTGACTCTATTTATGGAATGAAGATTTAGTGCTTTCTCTTACAAAACTGTAATAATTTTAAATACAAATAATATCTTATGTAATATATTATCAATAACGGAATTAAAAGTTGATTTAAAATTTGATTTTTAAGTAGGTGATTGAACCCAATATTGGTCATCAATTGGAAAAAAAATGTAGTAATTATAAAATTAGTTGCAAGTCAAGTTACTTAAGATATAAAAATAAAGAATATTTATGGAACAAATGAATAAAATAATATTTATATATAACAAATAAATAAAAATGTAATTTTTCAGAACATTTTCTTTCCACATAATTTACGCCACCTCAAAATATATGAATATAATCTAAAGTATCCATAAGTTAAGCATCCATTATATAAGTAGTAACATGCAGCTTGAACGGACTCTAGTTCATCGAGAATTGTAAATTGTTCAGTATAGAAAACATCTGTCAGCAAGGACAATGAAAGGCCATATTATGTTTATTAGCGATATGGGACAACTTGTGAAACGTGTGATTTTGGCACGCGCGTCTCATTGACCCGACCTACGTCTAAAACTAAATTAGTTGAAATTTTCAGCGTAATAGTCAGTTGGCGAATTGCTGAATCATTATACGTAAAGCGAGCTCGATTATCCGAAAGGCACAACCAATGGGCTCGATCAGTAAACTGTTCTTGAAATTGCGTAAATCAGTGAAAATCGCAGCCCTCCGCTAAAAAATCCAAAATGAAACGATTACGATGATAACGACGGCACTGTTGAAAACAGTCAAACGTTCAATGATACAAAATTCAAAAAAGACATTTCAGAATTTTTCCGTTTCTATCAGTCCGCCAATTGTCAGTTACACCGTGCCAATCAGCGAATCTTCGCGAATTCATTCTCGAACGGACTCGCGCCCTCGATAAGTGCGCGCGCGCGCCCCGGCTTAGCATCCGCGAGCTCGAGCACGCCGCGGGAGAAGTTGCGCCTAGCGGTCGTTGCTCCGTCGCCCTCCCCCACCCCCGCATCCCTCCCACCCTTCGGGAGCTTTACCCGCGGCACGCGATTACAGCTCCTCTCCCCGCCTCGCCCCTTCTCTTTTCTCGTTGCATTATCTCCCCCCTCTCCACCCTCGCACTCACTCTCTCTCTCTCTCTCTCTCCCTCCCATCCCCCCATCCACGCACGGAGCAGGATTTTCCGACGCGCGGCGCGCATCATCCAGGCCTTTTGCCTCGCCCTGCCCCCCCACCCACCCCTCCACACCGCGGGCTCGCGATGCAGCGCACGACGACAGCGACGACGAAGACGACGACGTCGACGGCTCAGCGCCGGCGGCGACTGATGATTTCGAAATTACGCACACGTATGCGCGCGCGCGCGTCGGTATATATGCGCGCGCATTGTTGTGCATGTGGGACGACGGGCCGCGAGCTTCCGTGGCCCAGTTAATCGTTATCGCGTTAATTACGGAAGAGAGAGAGAGAGAGAGAGAGAGAGAGAGAGAGAGAGAGACGTCGCCGCGAGCGTATACGGCGGGTTCGTTGACTCCAATATATAAATATAGGCGGTTTTCCTCGTTTTCTCTTTATTTGTTTATTTTTAATATTTTTCTTTTCTTCTGCTTCTCTCGGTTCGAATAGGCTTTCTAGGTCGTTGATGGCTATTATTGTTTTGGACGGGGTCGTTGATATATATATATATATATATATATACATACACGTATAAGGTGTTCACGTGTTGAAATAAATTTTCTTTCTTTTTTTGAAAATAACAATAAACGTTGCCATTATTGATTTTCTACTAGTAATTACATATACGCTGTCTTCGCAGAATTATGTAGTAGTGAAGTATATCGGGTAGGTCATGCTTTCATTAATTATTCTGTAGTATAAGATCCATTGACACTATTTCTACTATTGTCAGAAATTTTTTTCGTTCCTATCGTTGTTATTTTTTTCTGGAATATGCAATATATCAAGCTCTGTAATAAGTTTTCTCCTCGTGGCACTGTATCATATGCATTAAAAATGAGCAATGATTCTCAATGTTTACAATACAAAAAATACGGCTAAGTTCCTGAACGATTCAGATTTAGAATAGATGCGGACAGATAGGTTTTAGCTCACAAAAAACTATCGGCAAATGTAAAAACCAATTTCTCTTTATATTAATATTAACGGAATAAACATTTTTTTCAAATTATCGCATACGCGTCCGTCCAATCGAACGTCATGTGCGTTCACGCGGCGTTATTTCCATTACGAGCGGTCCGACGAATCCGCGACTCACGGAGCCGCAGTCGAATCCAGCGCGCGTCTCGCGGAGCCCTGTCCAGCCCCGAGCGTCGCTCTAGAATCAACCCCGCGCGATCTATAACCCGCAGCCCCCCGCAACCCTCCGAACGCTCGCCCCTCCGCCCCGTGCCACTGATTCGCATTTATTCCCGGCGCCGCTTCCGCATAGTTCGTTCTCTCTCCACCGCTCCGACGAGGAGGGCTCGCCGTATGTATATTTGAAAACGGCTCGCTCGCTCTGCTTACCGCTGATACACACCCGCATACTTGAACACGCATGCGTGTCGCGCATCTATATATGTATATGTACATATATATATATATATATATATATATATATATATATATATATATATATGTGTACTATAGAGCGCGGCGCGTCGACGGCCTGCTATACAGGTTCACTGGCACGTCGAGTGCACTGCGCTCGCGCCCGCGCACGCCCCGGTGCGATGCCCTTTTATATGTATATATATATATATATATATATATATATATATATATATATATATATATATATATATATATAATGCTCCTACTCGCGCTTTCTGCGCGCATGCGGATATATATATATATATATATATATATATATATATATATATAAACGTATATATTATAAACGCATTCCGGCTGCGTGTTCGAATTTCGTCAGGAGCTTATTATGACAGATATATGTGGGGAATTCCGGAAAAAATGTCGCTGTTATACGTTATTTTACGAAAATATATAGATTAGAATTTTTTTTCAAAGAATACACCGAAAGTAGTTGAGAGCGGTATTTGTTACTTCGTGTATGTTTATAATACACACACATATATATATAGATATTCCTACATAGAAGAACCTTTCTGACTTTCCTCGAATTGTTCATTCGGTTGAAAAGTAGAGCTGGATAACGTGACGAAATCGCCCAGGGTTCAATGAATGGCGTATAAGGTTATCTTCCTCAAGATCGTCTCACTTTTATATGGATCTCACTATTATACGGATAATTTAGTTATTTTTGTTAGATACATATATTTATACGACATTACGTATTGTTTTAATTTTTCGCGCGTTCAAAATTTCGAGTCAAGGCCCTCTTAGAACATGCATTATCACGAACATTTTTCTGTTCGTTTATTACGTGATTTTTTTTGATTGCAAATGGAGTTTGTAGAATCGAGGACAATAGATGCATAGAATAAATGACATTTGTTCGTGAAATTTTGGTCTTGGTTTTTCTCGCTCGGTAGCTCTCCCGTGCCGTATGAACAAACAAACGCTTATATAAAATTTTTATACCGATACTATTATTCAAAGTTATTATTCAACAATTAATCCAAGTTCTTTCTGTGATTTAGTTCAGATACAATTCTGCATCTTAAGTTCCACATCTGTATATTTCAGAAGATTGATCCAGTGCCCTCCAGTGCATTGATCATAGTCATTTCTCTTATATGAACATTAAAATGAGCGTAAAATTTTGAATAAAAATTTGCATATATATATATATAATATAATTAGAGTATAATTTTGAATATATTGGTAGTTTCGATATTACAACGAAAGTTATCGAATATCCCGAGAAAATAATGGAGCCCCAGCAAAATATGAAATTCCACGGATAGTTTAGGAACGAATTACGATAAAATTTGAAACATTTATACTTAATCGCCCACTGTAAAAGCAATTTCCTCGTTCAAGATGCGCTTATAAGTATAAAACGTATGACGCATATATATATATATATATATATATATATATATATATATATATATATGAGTATTGACATTATTGAATCTAAACATTGTGAAAGCTACACCGAGGCAATTTCTTGTCTATAGATTGTATTACCTATCGCCACTCCTTTATCCTCGACAATCGGAGCTACTGTATAACTCGAAAATTACTTTCGATCGCGCAGCGGCAACGTTAATTATTCTCTATCCAAGGATCTCTCTATGGGCCTGTTATTGGTATATATATATATATATATATATATATATATATATATATATATGTATTAATAGACACGAGTTACATTCATTCTTATCGAGAGAAGACAAATAAGTACAACGTTATTTTCTTGATTTCTCATTTACGTAGCGGCCGCGCGATCGAGAAAGCCGACATGCGGCGAATGTGTCTCCGTTCAGGAATTATCGATCTTTACTACCGGCTTAATCGACATTTACATACTGAAACACTGATACTGATACTGATATCGGGCCCCCTGCATCGACGCCCTGTATACGATCCTTCGATCGAATTTATTTGAATGCTGGACTATGCAAATATCGTAGATATGTGGAATGGTGGATAAATCGACGGCGTCTGACAAACTTGTACCTGTACATTGCGTAAGAGAGACAGGTGCGACGCGATGGTTTTACGATCGCGCCTCTGGATAAAAAAGGAAGGGCAAAAAAACGAGCAACTTGCCTCGATCGTTAAATTACGCGGCGTTGGCCTCACGGTTTCCGTATTACAATCCATGGCACAATATTAATTTATATTTGCATTATATATATATATATATATATATATATATATATATATATATATATATATAATATACGTTCAACCGAAAGTTTTCGAATGCGCGCGAATTGCCAGCGGGAGAAAGACACGGGCTGCCGCGGACGCCGAAAGTGTCAAGATAAATTCTACGTTTGAGCAATGCCTTTGCCATCTCGCCTCCCGGAGCCCTCGCGCCTCGCTCGCTACACAGAGTCCCCCCCCCCCCGACCCGCTCCACCACTCCCTGTGCCATAATAATTAATTGTCGTCAAACTTGCGCCTCGTGTGCAGCGCCGACTTACGACAGCGCGAAGCGCCTGTTGCATTACCTACGCACACGGCGAGAGAATGAAAATGCCTCGCGCCTCCGTCGCGCCACCCGGGCAACGAGACTTTATAACGGCGCAATTACGCGTAGGCACACACACGCCTACGTGCCCCCTGTGCGCGCATGAAATTCTTACGGGTTCACCGCGTTTCGGCAGCTTTATCGCCCTTATACGGGCAACTGATACAGCCATCACTGATTTACGGATTAACGGCGAAATTAACGTCGTTTAATACGAGTTGAGAGCGATTTTTTTTTCATCGTTGCACGACGAAAGTACAATGTCGCCAGTGTATCTCATGTATTATAGCACACGTGTCTAGATGGATAATGACCTTTATCACGCGTGCTTCGCGTTACAAATTTCACGCGTATTATCATTCGCGCATCACCTACCTAGAAACACGCGGCCGATAGCTTACGCGCGTGTGATCGAGGCTAGAGATTTCGTCGTCGAGGCGCGCGTGACACTGGCTCAGGAGCGTTAAAGTCGGCTCGATCGAAACTTTCGACGACAATTACCATGGAATTGTACGTAAAACGTACAAGATCGAGCCGCGCGAGATAGCGTGTTGCAGAAGATTAATCAAGAATAACTTATCTCGTCGCATAGCGATATAGATGTATGTTTACACCTGCACCTCTGGAAATTCATATTCTCGCTTTTCTATGTATTTCATTGTTTTTTTTTCTCTCTCTCTCGGCAACTAGGCCGAAGAATCGAATGGCTTCGCTCGATTCGAATTTTTCATAATCAATACTGTGACATTCTTTTCGAGAGCGACGTCGTTCCGAAGCCTGCGGGGTATCGTTGCATTGATTAAACGTTAATCGCGATAATTCGAGATTTTCGCCTGATTTTCACACCCGAGCTTATCGGCAACCGCGCTCGTATCGCGAGTTCCGCCGGAGAAAGATAGGTATGAGGGACGGGCAAGAGGTTTCGACGGAGAAAAAAAAAACCATGGCCAAACTGCAATAATCGGGAAAAGAAAAAATTAAATAGCGCAATTTTCTGCACGTCGTCGAAAGGATGTGCCAAGGGAGGTTGCTGTAAAGAACTTTTAACAGTAGTGTCGATACTAATTTAAGTTTTCGTTCTGTTACTCAAGCTGAATCTTCGCAAAATTCCAAGAGTCAATTTATTTTACGATTTCATTGAGATGCAGAATGATCAGAGAGAATTGGCCAAAATGAAAGTAAAAAAATCAATGCGATGGGAGAACGGTCATTTATCGCTGATAAGATAAATGCATGCATTACAATTCTTACGAGAGATAAATCTGTTAATAAATTCATTAAATAAATTTAATAAATGTTAAATAAATTTGTCCTATAATTACGAAATATAGTAGAACAGTTTTCAAACTACTTTTAATGCAAAGACCTATTTCTCCGTGAAAATATCAGTTCTCTCCGTTTGAACCCTGCAGCAACTGTATACGCTTGTCGGAACTTTTTAGTACACGTCTTAGAACACGCGTTCGACATTTTCTTTTCCATTCGCCAAAATTACATATACGAGCCAATCCGTAGCTATTACGGAGGTCACGAAGTTCGTTTGCTCTTCGTTACTAAACACACTATTATAGAATTGAATTCGAAATGAGTCTTTATTAATTCTATATTTTATTTCATTACTTATATATTATAGAATTTCCATAATCTGACTGAATTTTATTATCCTTTGCAGGTGTGAATCGATAAATCGCTACGGAGAAAGTACATAGAGTGATTAATAACGCCCGTTTAGACCAAGGGATAGGACTGCCCAGCATTAAGCATTGTGCTTATTTGCAGCAAGATTGTAAAAAATCCGCTCGATCTCCCAATAGTTAACATACACGAGCATTAAATATAAATGTATAAAAATAAAAATATAAATCAAGAGATGGAGAAGAAAAGACAACTGGTCTAGTTGATTTTTAAATTTTAATTCGCACCACCGAAAATAAGATAGGTCGATGGGAAAGGGGTCGTCGACCGAGCGATAAAACGATAAAACTGTCACAGCGAGATTTAAGTGAAAATAATTCAAAGTTCAATTAAAGAAACATTGATTATTAATGATTATTTAATAATTAATGAGTGGATTTATTTATAAAATGGTTGCCGAGAGAGTCAATGAAATTGACAAGTCGATTCCAGAAATAAACGAGAGACGGTGCAATTTTTGTTCGTCGCGCTTGTCCGAGTCATTTTTAAAAACGCAGTATTCGAGTTTTCTTGAGAAACAACGATAATTCGGGACAATCGTTTGATAATGGCAGCGATCAGCATGATAAAAATGTAGAATCAGGCATAGCATATAAAATCAATTATAATAGCTTTAATCGATGTTATATATCGAACAGTTGAGACGATGTTTGCGGAAGAGCATTTATGATTATTTATATAGTTTAACGAACTCGAACATCACATCGGGATTGAGAGAGGATTGTTTGAATTATTTTGCACTCTCATGATTTTGAAAATGATGGATGTATGGAAACAGGGTACTAAAAATAAATAATAAGAGAGGAAGAATGTCTGGAAAGTATTCGCATTGGGCTGTTAAAATTAAAATACATGTAAATTTAACTATCGAGCCGAGTAAATAAGATCGTGTTTATCATTCTTTATTAATTTAAATAGGAAAAAGGGGGGGGGGTTATAAATAAGTTTTAAGGAGACGATCGAATTGGAATATTTGACGTTTCAGATTCTATAGTAGTGATTACAAACAAGGCATGCCCGACTGCCGTCATAATTATATTATATGTGTTTGTTTAAAAAAAAAAAAAACTCCGAGGCCGATAAAACTATTAATCAGTGTGATTTACATCATAGTCGAAAGAAGTGGAGCCATTAGCATAAACTAACGTCGATTATAAGTTGTAGATGATAAATGCGCGTTGACAGACCTGTTGTAAAAATAATATTTAAACGATAGGAGCCGTAATTCATCGCCCGCTGTCTGTCGGTGTTTTTCGTTCACTTTTTCCTCCCCCTTCCGGCAATCTCGGTCTTGGATTTTCATTGCGAGCCCATCGCCGACGGTAATTCGAAATCTAAACGATGCACGCGCGAGCGTCTCGGTGCGCATCGCGGGGCTGGCTCGTCGCGATGACTGCGCAATAGTCAAAATCAAAATGAACGCGTGCGCGAGTGCAGAAAATACGCGCGTACATTTTCGCGAAGAAATTCAATTTTTAAAGTAGCGAGCGCGTAATTTTCATCGACTCGATTATCAACTCGTACCAATAGCGCAAAGGCACGGGGATTTATTCTTCTAGAATAGGGCGTGGCTACGTGACAAATTAAATTAAGCCCACAGCAAGCGCCGAAGGCATATTCCTAGCGATCGCTTGCGTATGGCGTACGAGGGAGGCAATGGGCCGCGGACGAATAATAATTCGTCATCTGGTCATGCAGTCGTAGACTTCGAAGCTGCATTACAATTTTGCGTTTTTGGACAGGGCACAGTGTGGCCTATTTAATTTCAACGAAATTATTATTGACGCAATATCCATGATTGGCCGTCGCGTAAGAGCTCATTGGTGAATACGATGAAAATGAGATTAGGGCCGATGGGGAAGGGGGGGGGAAGATGAGGACGCACGCGTAGGAGTGAAAAATATGTAGGAACGACTTTATTAAGAGTAAATTTATAAATTACGGGGAAACAGAGAGCGAGAGAGAGAGAGAGAGAGAGAGAGAGAGAGACATAAATAGAAACGACCGCTCTTGCGTTCCGCGTATGTAAGCACAGCCGCGTATATATGTATATCTATATACAAACGCTATTATAGTATCAGTGCTCCAGTATTATAACCGGCGCGCCCGCGATCGCCCCAGAAGTGACTGACCCTGTATTAGGTCACACTTGCTCCGCGCGCCCCTCCCCCCGCCCTCGCCCGTCGGCGCTATTATAGCACGCTAAGCTCTGCACCCAGTGTATATATATATATATATATATATATATATATATATATATATATATATATACTAGAATAAAATCGAGCTCCCGCGCCTCTATTTCAATTTTTGTCTGTTTACGAAAAAAAGGCGAATCTGCTTCGTTGGAAGGGTGAACGATCGCTCGCGTGTTCAACTTTCGGGATTAACAGGGATTCTCCCAGAGTTGGATTTTAAATTTGTCACCTTTGCGCATAATTAGCAAGGAAAAGCCTCGTATGCAATGGAATACTTTCGAATGCAGGTCGCATCTGTTGTTTTTCGATTCTTTAATCGTGCCTTTTTTTTTTAACGAAACGAGCGGTCTCCTCGCTTGAATTTCTAACGCATTATGCACGAGCCGAAAAGTTCGATCGAGCGAAAAACATACGGCACTCAGCAGCCTCGATATCCGTTATAATTGGCAATGCATCGTAACGCACATTGTGATATAAATATGACTTGATTCGATCGCGAGTCTCACACAGTTCTATGGATTTAACGCAATTTTATTTGCTTTCTTAAGCATTTCGTAATTGATCGAGGAGAATTTTCTTATTTCCTATGTATGTACAATTGGAGAAGGAGAGAGAGAGAGAGAGAGAGAGAGATTGCAATTCTGACTTCAGCGAGGACTCGTTTCCGTTGAAACAGTACATTGTCGCCGCTTGCGAATACGTTTCATCGAGGCTTTCGAGCGCCAAGCACGAGCTAAATACTCTGTAGAATTAAATCGGCAAAAATAGCCTCGCCGCTCAGAGAGGGCGGAAATTTCCGAAGAAGACCAGCGACAATCGTTCTCGCCGCAAATAAAAAAAAAAAAAAAAAAAAAACCAAAAACACAACAACAAAAAAATTATAGTGATCGCGCGTTGCATCGGAATGGCCGAATTGTCTGCACTGGGCCAATTATAATAATGTATCGCGTATCGGCAAGAACGAGGCACTCGTTAATAATTCGACTTTCGGTGTAGTGCAGACAAAAAGCCGAGTACTTTCAATGAACGCAGAATCCGCGCACTGTCAAAATCATAATTACGCGAAATCTAAAAAATCTTTCCACTATCGATTTGCTCAACGTATAGTTTTAACTTAACGAGATGTACATTGTCCCGCGTTTAATAACCTTCGCGTCATTTCTCGGTAAATAAATAAATATATAAGAATTTCCACATAGGCATTCCGTCCCGCTCGGCTTTATCTCGTTGTTTGCTTCTTCTTCTACCTCTTCTTTTTCTTCTTCTTCTTCTTCTTCTTCTCTATATCGTGCGATATGCATGTGTATATATATATATATATATAATAGGCGCAGTGCGAATACTTAACACTGGCGACTTTATCAAACGCTATTCAACGTTGAGAATTATTAACGTACATATTCCTGTGAAACACGCGGAGCATGTTTGGACAAGTGATTGCTCCCCATACGTTTCTAGCATATTGATCTACGGCATTGAGCGTCTCTACCGTTCCTTCATCGGCTACGTAGTTTAAATTTCAATTCCATCAAAACCAAACTGCGTCGCCGTCGTCGAACTGACACGCATTTCACGGAAAAAGGATGAAGGACAGGTACTTAACAAACTCGCCCCGTCTGCGCCCTCGTCAAACGCTGCAGCTTCGAAGAAACATTCGCTGCGAATTAGATCGCGCTTAATCGTAGGCTAAAATTCGTAACGGCCTGATGAGAGTTCCAGCGGCAAATTTGCCCGATCGTGGAGCTTACGCAGGCGCGAAATCGCGTGAAATTTGGACTGACGGGGATCGGCGACGATCCGTAACGCGCGCGCGCGCGATTAATCGAACGGCGATTTTATCCACGGAAGCGTCGATTGCCGGAGGACAAGCGAGCGCCGTATTAACGAGCGCGGGATGACGGCGGGAAAGTCCACCGGATCGCGTATCCACGTATCTATGAATCGATGTATCGCAAGAAACTCCGAGTAGAATATCGGGCGAACATAATTTTCATCTATACCCGTTAGGGCAGAATTACCTTTACAACAATCTCGGGGCAACGCTGTTATGATTTATTTGTTTATTCATTTAATCATTTTTAAATTGAAGCTTTGCGGATATTATTGCATAAAGCGTTAGAATTTGAAGATAGCGCGCGATCGGGGGATAAATATTTTTTTACAAAAAGCGCAAAAACAATTATTTGATCTTTTCATTTTTAAGCGATTACGATCGGTGT
Source organism: Sycobia sp. Sy_11 (assembly GCA_018907035.1). NCBI lineage: Eukaryota > Metazoa > Arthropoda > Insecta > Hymenoptera > Epichrysomallidae > Sycobia > Sycobia sp. Sy_11. Next base: position 1,138,975 of record JACCIC010000019.1, read on the forward strand.
TTCATGAAAAGAAAGGATGGGTTCTTTGATTGGAAGGATTGATTTCTTCATATCGAGCGGTCCAATTCCCATAGTCGGCGTTTTGAAATACTTTCCTCGATGTTTCTCCATCGGTTTCTTGATTTCTTCATTCTCATTTCAGCACGAGCGCGTAAGGGAACTAAAAGAGAAAAAAAAATCTGACGAACTTAGATTATTTTAAAAGACGATAAATCTCATCTCTGCCCTGCATATGTAGCATTTTGTCTCACTAAATGCGGAAATATATAATATACAAAAGCTGTTTACAGGTTATTAATATCGTGCAAGGTATTTCTGGTTTAAAAGTAAGGATAGTAAAATCCTATAAAATCATTATTCCACTAATGTCTTTTTTTTATATAATCTAGGCAAAAATTTATCGCGCGATATTCAAGGAACGCGACCCTTCCCAAGAGAGCTGCAGCCCCTAGGCAACATTGCCTACTTCTCGTGCAGCTTAATTCGTCACTGTTCAGCGTACGCTGTGAGAAATTCATATTAATATTCACCCTTTTAATGGCAGTTTTGGGACAGATTTCGCCGATTGAAAAAAAATGTTCAATTCTTCTTCTTCAAAAAAAAAAAAAAAGAAAGAAACAAATACTATAATAAGACTGTTATAAAAGGGTAAATTTTAATACGTAAAGGTGATACGTTTCGCTAACGCTGATTGAACTTTTTCTTCCCAATAGACACGGCCTGTCCCAATTAATTTTAGTATTTAACATTGTAATCCTCCCAGTGTAGATGTTTTTTAAATTGTTTTTCAACTCCCGCTCACGTATATATATATATATATATATATATATATATATATATATATATATATATATATAATCTACTTCGAGAGAGCGACTTTCTTGTCGATGACGCGGCAGCGCGATAAAACAATTAGCGAGGCATCATTATACAGGAGCAGGTTTGACGTGCAGCTTACGGTATTATATATATACATAAGCGATCCCGGTTACCTGGGGCTGCAAAACAAAAAAAAAGAACTTATATACATACGTACGTGTAAGTGTATGCGTAACGGAAATTCTTCGAGGTAATGACTTAGTGTATATACAAAGGAAGCGCGCATTTATGTATGCGCGCGAAAAATTTCGGGATTTCGCGAGGGCTTCCCCAATACAATAACTCTGACCCTCAACGCAAGTCTGAGTGCTGTTATTATTATTATTATTATTATTATTATTATTATTATTATTATTATTATTATTATTATTATTATTATTATTATTATTGTTATATATGGAAGAACAAAATAACAATAGTAATAATCGAAACAAAAATTAAAATTATATATATATATATATATATATATATATATTCTTTTGATTTTGAAGTCGCACCAGCCTCGAAATATTATATATACTTATATAATATTCATGAGATTTTTAGGAGAAACATATGTGTGTGTGTATGTATTATATTTCAATTTTCGTGATAAATTGCGTACATCCGTGATTATTATTCAACACAAAGTCGAAAAAAAACGCATAATAAAAGTAATCCGATCCTTTACATTACTTTCAATACATCGAAAGCGAACATTTCTTTCTACGAATTTCCGTCACAATACATGAAGAACTTCAAATTTTAGGCCAATCCCCAGTCCCAATTCATATTCCATTTAAAAATGATTTAAAAATATATATTTAAATTTCTCCTATATTACTTTTACTTCATCATTCTTTATGAATAAACTTTGTTTTCAAGCATCAGATAAACATTTATCGATTACATAAGATCCATACGGAAATATCATCTATTTTTCTTGATATGAATATATTAAATTTTAATTAAAGTTTAATTACGTTATTTACTAGATAAATACTCGTATGCCTATTGATTGTGATTAAGTATGCATACGCTGAATAATACGATTCTGATTTGAATTTTTAAGCAAAAAAAAAAAATTTTATTTCGCCTATTTCAGAAGCAGGATTCTATGTTAAAAACCATCCTGTTCATTTAAAAATCCACATGTTATACGATAGAACTGTTTGAAGATATTAAAGTGGGATCGTATTATTTGGGCACTGGACTCGAGTACGTAACGTTATACTCTCAGCTGTGACGATAAAACATTGTATACCATTGATCTAAAAAGATTTGTTCATTTGAAAATGAATCTTACAAACACCCCATATAACTAATACTCTCACTCTTCTACAAAAACATCTTCATGCCCATTTATTTCGATTTTACGCAGAGATAATGCGACAGAATCCGTAACTATCCCGTTATATGTATACATATATATATATAACTCGGAAAGCGAACTCAGGTGAACTCTCTGCCCTCCCCCTTCCTCCCACTCGGGAAAAACGGGTCAAAAATTCCGCGCGCGGGGTCGTGTTTTTTTTGCTTTACAGTATATATATATATATACGACGCGGTAGCGCGCGGCGACTCGGCGCGAAATATGGAGCGAGAGACGAGAGAGAGAGAGAGAGAGAGACAGAGAGAAGGCAAAGATCTCGGGCGCTCGGAGGCAACGACCCCTCTGCCTCCCTCCCGCCCCCGCGCGACCCGCGGAGCAGCGCGCCCGCTCGCGGTACTTGTGCTGAATAGTGAGCAGGCCGTTGACACGCGATGCCCCGTCCTCTCCTCCCCCCCGCCCCCCCTCGTCCACCCTCGCTCTCTTTCTGTAAATATATTTCTATCTCTACGCCTGTCCCTCGTTGTTTCTCTCGTTGTCGCGAGAGCGCGACCCTCCCCCCACCCCTCCTCGCCCCTCCGGCCCGCGCCGCGACCGCGAGGCGCTCGGTTCCGTGGAGATCCCCGGCGACGGGAAGCGATCGTTAATGCGCGCTCGCGTAACGCGCGCCGCTTGGCGCTCGAGCTGCGCGGTTCGTCGGCCCGGGCCCCTTGGCCCTTGCGCCGCTCGTCGCGCTCGCCGAGGAACGAACGGCGACAATTCCTTGGGGCACGGCCGAGCCGCGAATTAGCGATCCGATCATCGATCGCGCCCGGCCGCGCGCACTATAATGCAATTCATCGGGCGTTTGCCGAATATGAGGGGGGTAGGGGGACGCTCGAGGTACGGGCCACGAGCAGGAAGACGAGGAAACGCTTGAAAGGTAATGGTTTGTCGAAAAAGTCTCGTCGCGTCGATGACAACGACGCGAAAAACCAAATCGATAGAGCTTCACTTCTCCGCCTCTCCCTGATTATGATCGTCGCGCCACCGCGCGATCATCGAACTTGGCACGCGCGTATGCGCGTACGTATGTGTAATATAGGGAAATCGCGCGAGAATAATGCGGGAGGCTCGAAAAGAATGTCGGAAGATAATGACGAGAGTAATAGGAGCAGCGAGAACGGGAAGATAAATGGCATTGTGTGCGCCGGCTCGGTGCAATGCACCCCGGTCTCGGCGGCAGCGGCGCGCGTCGCTCGGCTTCAATTAGCTATTTTTATTGCGCGCTCCACCTCCCCCCTCCCCCCCCCTCCCCTTCTTCGCAGCTCCACTCGCCCGTCCGCGGTTCTCCCCTCGACTATTCCTAGAGCCGTGCGAGATATACAAGGTTCGTATTTATGTGCGACGGAGATATGTGCTCGGACAGCTGAAATTCATGTCTCCAGTGTTGGTCAGAGGGGCAATAATCCTTGGGTGCGTGCACGTAGAAATTGTTGTTTAAAAATAGTTTTAAACAAGAATATTTGCAAATCTGTGCGTAGCAAGAAGCGCCTTATACGTGTAAAATTTTATAGAATGTATGCGTCTTCTATCATATGGTGTTTTTCATATATATATATATATATATATATATATATTATTCATAAGAAATGTATTGCAATATAAAGAAATGTAGATTTTTAGACTTGTTTTATTGAAAATACTGTTTAATCATTATTTGTGAACCTACTGTAAAATGTGCAAATAATAATATATTGCTTTGTCACTGACCGTGTCATTGACTAATTATTTCAATAAACGATTCGCTATTTTACTGCCAAAATACACTATTCGATGTCAACAAATTGTACTAAATCGTTGTAAATTATAAAATAGTATCGATCAAATAATTTTTATTTTATGATCATAATAAATATTGTTAGAATGAAATTATCGAGCCAAAGAGCTAAGAAAGAAAGAATCGATTTCGTTCCAAGCTTACGGCAAATTAAAAAAAGAAGTTAAAGTCGTGTTCAGGAAGAGTTGGAGCCATAAAAAGAATTAAATTGAACTATATTTCAGTATATTTGTCCAAGGACTCATACCTGGACTACATATGTACATTACGGAAAAGTGTAATGCAATAATAACAGCAGTAAAACACATTATAGTTAGAAGAATTATCATACTCGTAGCGTAACAAAATGAAGTATGTATGTGTCTAGATAGAGAGAGAGAGAGAGACCGCCTCGATCACGGAGTCTTAGAATCCGACAAGGTTAAATCCTTCCACTGGTCGACGATCTTGAAAGCCCGATTACGGCCTTGTTGCCATGCGTGCTTTCGGTACAGCGAGCGAGACGGGGAGGGGAGGGGGCGCCAAGAAAGACCGGGTAATCGACAAGTCCAATTACGCGGATGATTTTGCCTCAATGACGCGTCTCCCGTTATATACGAGCGGACGCGCGAGGTCCGTCGAGTGAAAGAGAGCCCCGAGCCTTGATGTAAAATATATATATATATATATACGTGCGCACGCGCGTGCGAAATCAAAGCATAAACGTTGCCGCGCACCAGAAAAAAAGGGAGGCCTCATGGCGCGGTCCCTATTCAAGGAGCCCCATGATGGTTTCGTTCGCGTATAATAAGCCGAATTAACAACACACATACACACACACACACACACACACACACACAATTTCGGAGCAGTAAATTGTGAAAAGACCATTGTACTTTTGTACGAACACTAGATACAGGCGAAAAAGGATTTGAGATCTCAGTGTTTGCCGGACGACGTCTGAAGGTGCGAGGTTAACGGCTCTTCTCATCGGTTGTTTCTCTCTCTCTCTCTCTCTCTCTCTCTCTCTCTCTCTCTCTCGCCTCCTCCCTTCTCTCTTTCTCTCTTTGTATTTCTCTACTCTCCGGCCAAATTATAATTGGATAAGGCAATTCAATCGATATTGTCGAGCAGTCCCAATGCGCAGGCAGAAAATTGGTTCTTTCTTTGATCAATAAGCGATCGAGAGAGATCTTTGCAAATATTGCCACTCCCCTCCACCGCACTCATCCTCTTCATATGCTCTCATATATCTCCCTCTCTCTCTTTCTCTCGCTCACTTTTTTCATGACTCTCGAAAGTTCAACGAGCTATTAATTTCATATATATATATTTACGACGACTGAATTAAAGTAAATGGAATAAACTGAGTTTTTGGTTCAGCGCGTAGTCAACGTAAATATAGTCGTATAAGCACTATGCTCGTGCGTAAATGAATGATTGCAGCTGATGTGCGGCGCTTTGTAGTTTCTGCAAAAAAGGAAAAATTTTGTTCGTATTTGTCTTTAACAGTTGTACAAAGAATTGGAGAGCTCGTTTATTCACTGTATTCATTGTAATTATTTTATTACTTTTTTTGGAATGGACGTGATGTATACATTAATTTACACCAATATTACATTATTTTATCTTACATTTAGATTAATTGCATATTTTTCGCTATTGTTCCTTGAACCGTCAATACAACTCTTAAACTTTTGTTTTTCTATAACCTTTCCTTTTATTTTCAATTTTTATTTTCCACATTTTTCACTATTTCTGTGTTGGACTTTTTGTTTTTCTGATTGTTTTTTATTCCAACATTGCTTACTCAGTTTTTCTTCTCTGTTCATTCTGATTTTTCTTTATATTTCCACGCTGTTACATCTGATTTTCATTTTTTCATGGGCAAACGTTTGCGACAATTCTCCAAAACCGATAGTAGGGACCAACCCCGATTTTATCAGATGCTTACCTAGCATACTGTAACCAGTTATTAGGATTTTGGTAATGATTTTAATGATTTGAATGATTAGTAATGATTTCCTATTTCACCTAATCACATCTTATGTTCTTTTGATACTTACATGCCCGTGAACAAAGGATCTGACGGCAGTTATTGTGCTCATTGGATATCAACTAATAATCTATGAGCCACCAATCATCAAAAATTTTATGTCGTTGATGGAACGTCTAGATGAACCGATCGCGAGTTCAGGACCAATGAACTTCTTCTTTGCTTCTAATTTTGTTAATCTTAAAATAACAATTTGATGCGTCTATTTCTTAGAATCGGTCAGAGAAATTCCATAAGGCAGTAAGGAATCAGCCACGAAGAAGTCATTGAATTGTCACGAGTCATCAGAGTACCCCAACTAATCTCACTTCATTGGCATCCTAAGCTGCTAAACAAATAGTCGTTAGTTCCGGCCCCCCATACGAGGGTGGTTCAATAAGTACCCCTGTATGAAGACAGAGGACGTTCCTTAGGGAAGCTGGTGTTACTATCGTGTGCTGCTATCAAACGATGACAAAACAAATTTCAGACTGATTGATAGGTTAGTTTAGAGTTTTAAGTTGGCTATGAAAAAATTGTTGACTTGATGGGTGCCGCGATTGCTCACGGTAGACCACAAGCGGAAGCGGCTGTTAATTTCAAAGCAGTGTTTGGAACAATTTAAGCGAGATCTGTGGAACTTTTTGCGTCGAGTTGTTACCGTTGATGAAACCTCGATACATCATGACATGTCAGAAACTAAGTAACAATCAAAACAATGGATTTCTCGCAGTGAATCTGCTCGAAAGAAGGCAAACACGGTCCCATCGGTCGGAAAGGTCATGGCGACGATATTTGAGATGCGAAGGGCATCATCCCGATGGACTTTTTAGAAAAAGGATGCACGATCATTGGACAATACTGCCGAGACTTATTGGACCGTTGCGACAAAAATTTGAAGGAGATACGGTCACATTTCGTGAAAAAAGGTGTTGTTTCATCACGACAACGCACCAGCACATTCATCTGGAATCGTCGACACCAAACTGCATGAATTGCGTTATCAATTGCGCACCTCCGTATTCATCCGATCTGGCTCCCAGCGACTTCTTCTTGTTTCCTAATATGAAGAAATGGCTCGTGGGAAAAAAATTTTGCTCAAACGAGGAAGTCATCGCCGAGACAAAGGTTTATTTTGGAGAGTTCGAAAAATCCTTTTTTTTTGAGGGGTTAAAAAAATGACCAGAACTTTGAAAAAACTAAGTTGAAAACTAAATTGGCTAAGTTGAAAACAAGATATCTTTCGAGCCTTCTGCAAAGTTGTTTCTCAGAAACGATTGATTAACCATTTTTAGTAAAGCCACAGATGCGATCGTGATCTTAGATTGTAAATTTGACAAACATTGGTAGAAACTAGACACGAGTAGGGATCTTAAATCAACAATATTTATAAAGGCATGCTCAAGTCTGGACTGGCGATATAGTGTCCTGGAATCGCTCTCGGCATAGTAAAAAATTTGGAAATGCTCTTAGGCTTTGTGCGTTATAATGAAGGTGGAGGCAACGAAACTAGCTTTAAGAAATACATACTGTATAGGTTGGAAGGAGAAAAGCAGAAATACTAGATAACCGATAAAATTATGCAATGGTGATATTCTTCAGATGCGTACGTATAAATTCACGTGTGTGTTCATATTTACTTAGAAATATAGGTTGAGCAGAACTACCATAGAGAACATACCTTGTAGTTCACTGAGGGCCTCATTCATTACACCAGGACTCCGTCGTTTTAACTACGGCATCTATCAGCCCGGTTTCCTACTTCTTTGATAGTATAGCGGATTATATATAACTAAACATAAAAGAAGGTGCGCATTTTTCAATACCATCAGACGATTAGCGACGGTCAAGAGTCAAAGATCAAGTATCGTTATTTTTCCGCCAGTAATTCCAAGCAAATTGGATGCCATTCTGAAAGTCCACGTCCATAATGTATAATAACATTTCCCTTATGTCCATACTTCACCTACGCCCTAGAAAAACAAGAAAAAGAAAAAGAACCAGAAAAAAAAAGAATTTATTCCCCTATAATACTCACGGTGTTGATAAAAGCCTTTCTTCGTCGATGTGCCGAGAAGTCGCGAAATGCCTTGGTTTGCACCGCCTGGCGATGATCATTATTATCACAGTCTCTCGCTCGCTCGCTCGTATCGTCCGGCCGTATAACATGCGATGTGTCCGGGACATATATAGTCCGAGCGTAAACGAGGGGTCTCGGAAGAAGCTTCAAGGTACCCTCTTGGGTGTTACTTTATGCCTTTAGATGCGCTCTAGCGACTTTTCGAGGTTATTAGGCCCAAAAATCGACGTCATTTTCGAAAGAAGGCCCATTTATTTTCCGATAATGGACATTTTCTGATAAAATTAAATCAAGTTCAGTATGTAATATAGTCACTTCGATAAATAATTACGTTTTACAGTTTTTTTGCCTCTTATATATTTTTCGTAAAATTCATATTTCAAGCAGAACAGCTTAAAAAATGACTGAACTTGTCATTATTCTAGAATAATTTAATTTTTGGAAAAAGTTATTCTTTTTGACAAAAAAGGGCTTTATCTCAAGAATCAGCAATTCTTGGGGGTTCATAAACTTGAACAATCGATTGAGCACAGCGAAGAAAACATGAAATAAGGCCAAAAGGGACTTATCACCTAAAATAAGGTGATCTTGAATTTGCTATGGGACCGCTAATACAACGCCCGAATCTACATCCCGAATAATAGTGATAAATCGTTCGTTTCTTTCCTTGAAAAGTTGCCTATCCGCGCGATATATAAATGTGCGCTTGCAAGGAACCCAATAAAGTTCTCAAAGGGATGCGCAAACAGTCAGCAGGTTGTACAGAACTGGCAAGCGAATAATAATGTATTGTTGAAAGATCGGTCTTATATCTATACACAGATTGTTATATACTTTCTTTTCATTGTTCTCCCCCTCTTTCTCACACACTCTCTCTCTCTCTCTCTCTCTCTCTCTCTCTCTCTCTCTCTCTCTCTCCCTCTATCTCTATCTTTCTCTCTCCATACATACATATTTATATATCTATATACAGTATATTGAACGATCGTGGCATCGACATATAAGTGTTAATACCGAATGGCAATCCTACAAAATGTCCAGTTTTTCAAATTTAACCAATAAATTATGGCAGCGCGTGTTGCTTGTAGTCCTCGTCGACTCTTTCCTATCTCTTCTATATGTATATTAGGCATATATATATATATATATATATATATATATATATATATATATGCGTATACCTGCTTGACAAATTTAATCGTTTGATCCCGAAATAAATCAACTCGAACGCCGGAGGGAACGCGCCGGGCGATCGGACGCGACGCGCGGCGCGGCCTTTACGATCAATTTGTGGTTAGAAGGGAATAATTGCCTCGTTCTGTAACCCAACCAATTATAATAGGTTTTGTGACCTTTGACGTGATGAAAATTCCCAGCAGCAGCAGCAGTATATATATAGCATTGAAACCGCGAGCGAGGCTTCTTTTTCTAACGACGTAGAACTTCTTGTGTATGTATGTATGTATATATATATATATATATATATATATATATATATATATATATATATACACATATATATTTGAGTTCGTGATTTTTGTTACCTTGGGAAAGGTCGAAGATCTTTTAATCTGACGAATGACCGGGAGCTCGTAACATTATATATCGGTTAGAAAAGATAAAGTGTAAATTGGATTCCGAGGAATCGAGCTTTTGAGTTAGTGAGGCAGTGACAATCACTGCGCGAGGCCTGTGTAGAAGATATTTAAAATTATAATAGAATAAGCTATACTTGATGTATATATATATAAAACCAACGAAAAAGTAATTTTGTGTCCTTGTTCAAAACATTCATTCCGGTGAATTTTTCAAAATGATCTCATTCGCTAGAAAAATGAAAGATGAATCACAATTGACACTGGTGTCGAGGCTGATATGCATGTCTTCATACACATATGTAGGCGTACGCGCACACGTGCACAAGTATATATATGTCGTCGTGTAATAACACGTTAATTAATTAACTAAAAATATTGAAAGTGCGAGGAATACATCTGCATATTTTCTGGTACCAAATTTTTGTTCAATGAAAATTCATTGATGAAACACTCAAATTATACAAGTTGTATACAATAATATTTACATTTGTTTATCAGACTTGGTGAATTATTTATGAATAGGATCAGCAAATTCCTAGTACGATTACATAATCGCTATAAATCTAAATAACTCTGTACTAAATTTTTTATCTCAAAATTTCAAGGGATGATCCATTAATTATATCGTTGATTCATTCTTGATAATAATATGTATCTGGTGACAAAGAAGATCAAAATATATTAATCATTATCGCATCGAACTGATTAGAGTAAAATTTGAGAAACCTCGGTACACATTTTCCAATTAAATTGCTTATTGGAGTAAGGCTATTGTCAACGTATGCGGACTCTGAAACAGCTCTTAATACCAGATTTCATCAAGTACGGATTTTTCGGCGTCCAATCGAACCTGTTTCTTTTTGTTTTTACATGCCTTATTCGATGAAGAACATTGGCTTGATCGTATACACATGAACGTCCGTGCTACGGTTCAAGGCCATTTCACCGCCCCCTCGCGCGCAAATTTATCCCCACCAGTCGTTCAGCGACACGCGCCGTTCGTTACGCGGCTGTATTCCTCGATCGAGCCTCCCGGTATAATGCATAATAACGAATTATCGCATCTTCGTAAATCCACGCGCGACCGGTTACGCTATCGCGTCGATTTTACGGCATGTACGCATAAGCCGTGGAACAATTGCGCCGAGCGACTTATATCGATGCTCGGTGCGGGGAATAAGAAGCAAAATGGCAAAAAAAAGAAGCAAACAAAAAAATAAGCCAAAAAAAAAAGACTCCGAGTACAGCTTCCGGTGTAGCCGATAACCCGAGCGGTATCAAAACCACGGGATTTGAATTTCTGCTGCCGCGTGCAATAGAAGCGTAATATTACGTGCATATACGCATATATAGAAAAAAAAATATATATATATATATATATATATATATATATGTACGTAGTGCATACGTTGATAAGAGCGAATCGTTAAAAGTAATCCGGTCTTTCGGGGCATCAACAGTGAGAAGCGCGAGCGCTCGCACGTGCCGGGAATTAGTTAGAGCAAATATTTTCGAATCATCGTCTACATTATAAATGCGCAGAGCGCTAATCCCTTCCCCCCTTTTTTCTTCTTCCACTCATTCTCGTATTGTAATACATATCAGGATGGATAATTGGTCGAATCCGAGATTAAATTAAGCCCTAGCTTGCGCGTAACTTTCTCGTATCCCGATTATATTATCACCGTCTGTAGGGTTTCCAACGAAAATATATTTTGTCGATTTAGGGAAAATATATGGTACATTATTCATGTCTATTAATGTATATTAATTAGTAGCAGTAATTTGCAGTACATTAATTAGCATAGCATTTCGTAGTATAGTAACGTGTATATTAATTATTTGGAAAATTATTGCGAGAAGTGGCCGTTTGTCGTATTCGTTACAACGAGGACAACGGTGGAATGAAATTCGCATTATTGCATGGGTTTTCTACCACGACACGATTCGGTGGAATACCGATCGGACGTAATGCGAGTCATAGCCATTGAAATTTGAATTATTCCCTTTCCGTACTCAGTCGCTCAACCGAAACTTCAATACTGATATAGTGTATTTACATTTATAGAATTATTTGCGGCTCAAAATCAAACGGGAGAATAATTAATTATTATGGAAACTCTGTTCAAGCAATGTATTTTCTTTACGTCCCACCTGCATTATAATTCGTAGCAAGTACGGTACACGAGTTTCTGCGGCCAATTAATATTTCGCTAGTTTGGCGTTCCATTAATCCAACTATAATGTACAGTAAAATTCGAAGTAATATATATATAATAAAAATATATAAATATATATATATATATATATATATATATATATATATATATATATATATATAGAAACACGCCGGCTCCATGTCGCCGAGATCGGTGATTACGCTATCCAGATACAGATATATAGCTGCAAAAAAAGTCGCAGACACGGGCCGAAACATTCAAGGCCGCGCGATTCAGTAGATACGCGCGCGCTCGGTGCGACGCGACGACGCGTTCACGCTTCATATATTCGGCGCGGCGCATCGAGGTTTAAACTCGTTCAAAAAAAAAAAAAAAAAAAAAATAACAAAAAAAAAACTGAAGTCACGTAAGAGTTCAATGTAAAATCTTTTGAAATTCGTGCAAATATTCAACTACTCGCGTAAAGCGAAATCATCAAATTTTTTTACAGAGCAAGGTTTTTCGTAAACTGTACAATTTTGGATCTTTATTCTTATAAGTTTTGTATAAATACACACGTATTTGCGGAAAACTTACGGGCAAACATTAAATGCTGTGCTTCTTTAATAGATATCTGTTTATTTCGCAGGGTAATGCTCACAGTTTCTATTGATTGGTGTATAGAATGGGATTTTTTTTTCTCTTTTGATATCGGGCTTTTTGACATCAATCTGTAAATTTTAAGCCGGTGCATTTTAATACTTTTATTAATATTTCCACGCCAGAGACATAAATTCCATCTAACGTCGCTTAAAAATACAGTTTTTCAAAAATTATATATTTCAATTATCAGCCTTGAAATTCGTATGTTATGCAAAACGTTTGTTTGATCGAAAGCACAACAGCGTCAGTGCTTAATTATACAGCGATTCGCCCTGATAATTTTCAATATTGCAAAGTGAAAATTTATCCCGACACTTTGCACGATGGTTTGTAGCAAAAAAAAATCACTAAGGAATCATCGAACTAAAATGGTAAGATGGCTTTAACGAGATATAGCGATATTGCTGCAATATAGATTATCTTCATCGGGGAAATCGGCTGGCGGAAGCTGTACGACCTCCATATTCGAATTAAGCATCGTCGTCAAGATCGAAAGTCGCTTCTTAAATCGGCCGACAAACCTGTTAGATGAGAACAGCGCCTGTAGCGAATATTTGACACGTTCTACGCTTCGTGACGATAAAAGCTCTCGAAAACTTCTGTCGTAAATCGTGTCTGACATAATACAGGAGTCATTGAAATCCGAATTCTTGGCTTTTGTACCGACGAGAGGTTTTATTTCCTCTTTGAAGCCGCTTATCGAATTTATTTGTTTTATTAAACACGTCGACTGAGCGACTGACAAATAAAAAGCCTCGCTATTGGCTGTTAACATCCTGTTATTTTTAGAACGCTTAGAATATCACGCAACAATTAAATGCTTTCCTTTCAAGCGCCGCCAGTGTACATAAAATGTAAGTGTCATGTGGTTTTGGGATTGTTTTTAAAAGAATAACTTAAATGTGCATTTAGATTGGACGCAACCTTTCATAGTTTTGATACAGTAACCAAATTTACCTTGCTATTATGAAATTGCAAATAGTGTTTCACTATCGGGCATTGGCCTTGAAGAACGTGTAAGATTGCTCGTTTTTAACAACCTTTTCACAGCTCAAAATTTAAGTTAAAAATAGACAAATATGTTTTACATCTATATGATGTACATCGCGATGACCATGCCTTATTGATTTATTACAAGAATTGTTCGTATAAAAGAAAGAAGAGTAATTTTGTATTATGGGAAGCAGATATGAAATCATAAGTGAGTAATGACGAAAAAAGCTGCAAATTTGAGAGAAAGTAATCAAAAAAAGCCTCGATCAAGCGAGAATTGCTAATGTATTATTTATTTAAAGACGGGACCAAAAATTTTCACTGATAAGCATTCGAAGAGACCAAAAAAAGGGCGTGACACATGTTTAACAGGACCAGCAATCCGACTTTATCACCTTCGAAGATTAAGCCCCCCTTTTTTATATACTTACCGATCGTATAATAGTCGACCAACGATGTTCCGTTCTCGCTTTAGATTACGTCTATAATAAGATCGCGTTAAAACAGCTCGCGTAAATCTGCAAATTAACGCGTTAAGCACGCTTGAGTAATAAACGGGACAAGCATGAGAAGAAGATGAAGAAGAAGAAAAATAAGAAGAAGAACCAGTACATTATTGTCCAAGCTCGTCGCAATAGTATATATAACCACCAGTGCTAAATGTAAAAGACTAGAGCCGAAGGATTGTTAGGCCGATACAGTTATATATATATATATATATATATATATATATATATATATATATATATATATGCTCTACAAACATATGTCACCCCTATTTTTTACGACACCTGCGCGCAGCGCTAATTACATAGTCATAATGCATGATGTATATCCTCGAGTTTAATGAGACGGTAAAAGATGGAAGACAGAAACAAATCTGAGAATTAAGCGACTGATGTACGCGTGGCACATCGATAATCTTGCATTATGTGGAAAATCTTATATATCCATTGCGCGACGCTGAGTATAGAACGCGCCTCGATTTATAATCCATTATATTTAATTGAGAGCGAAAAAATTTCGCTCGCTACTCTCTTCTGTTGGCAGTATTACAGGGGAAGAGAGAGAGAGAGAGAGAGAAAGAGGGGGAGAGAGCTGATTAATTCGCAAAATTCTTGCTGTGTGTCCGAGCGCGACGGAATTTTCAAGTATACGTATCGTTAGGTATATACTTATAATCGTCGTCGCTCCGCTTCGCTTCTTCCACGGATGTTCGGTAAGGTCGAAATAATGAATGCGGCTGTTATGAGCACGAATCGGGTGCGAGTAATTTACATTTGGAAATGTTCGAAATGGCATTTTTTGGCCTGGATACTGGCCGATGATACAGGCGAGGACGATAGTGACGATAATGATTTGGACAAGGTTACGAGAGGATTGTGAAACAGTGTCCGTATAATATGTATAGTTATAAATTATCGTTATACAATTATTAATGCTGTCAGCAAGAACTATTTATGTAATAAAGTAATTCTCTATATATATATAAAGTATTGAATAATCCTTCATTTACGTCACTTGATTTGACGGCTTCCTTTTTTCCGGATGAAAGCAAAAGCGAATGAAATACAGCACGGACGACAATATACCCCCAAATTCATGACAGTGTATAGCATCCGACAATTCGGCGCGTGTATTACTTTTAGCAAAATATCATAACTAGAGTACTGTAATAAATAATTGGTATTAAAGGAATGATAAGGCGTATAATATCGGAATCTTTAGTGCGATACACTTTAAATTGAGCACGATTCTTATAGTACCTGACACTAGTCACTATTTGGCACGTAGAGAATATAGCGTATTGTTATATTTTTAAATTATTCCATTTCCGTTACAGAATTACTTAACCACGTAATAAATTATATATACATTTGACTAATTAATTCCGAACGCATGGATTTCCTTCAATGAATATCGTGATAATTAAAAACTGGAACGTCGGCTTCTGTTAGTAACCTTTATTTAAAATATTGAAATTTATTCTTCGTGTATGAATTTGGTTAAAATTTTCGTAATTGAATTAAGTAAAAAATTATCATTCCCGAAGATGTACGTATTTCTTTTATATAATAGAGGTGAGCAAGAAAAAGTAACAGTTCTTCAAGACATTTGCTTAATTTAAGGTGGCTGATGCCCGACTCCGAGCACAATAAGATCGATATATAATAAAATTTTTCTGATTTCGCTGAAATAATTTTCAACAATGTTAAATGTATAAATTAATCAAATAATTGTTAAAATCAACAACTCAAATAGAATTGTATTTCACACTTGTAAGGTTTATACATATATATTCTATCATTACTTACACAGTATTAGTAAACTATTACAATTAACTTCGAAACCTACACCTGTCATCGGATATTGTTGGACACCATTTGAAAATACTCTCTAAAATGTAGCTTTAAATTTCGTGGGATTTCATATAAAATTTCCTTTTTTTATGGTACATTCTATATTGAATAACATATTTTTATAATATTCATTATTTATTGTGCATAACTTCAAACGCAGCTCAGAAACATTTTTTTTTTTCACAATTCGCAAGTTCGGAATCTGGATTCTAGATTTAACTTTTCTCGTACCGCCATAGCCTATTTTTCCAAATAAAAATCTATTAGAAAATCCGCCATACTACGTATAATATACTTAATAACGTGCGCGGCTATGAACACGGGACAGTTGCCTTAACGCACCGATACGCCGTATAGATCGTGAAAAAGAAACAAAAAAAAAAAAAAAAAAACAAAAAACCCAAAGAAAAAAAGAAACCGAGAAGGAAAACTGTACGCTTTAGATATTATAGAGCGCCAAAGCCAAACAATGACGACAGCGACAATGAAGACGATGAAGACGAAGACGATGACGATCGGCCGTTTGACGCCGATCTCCGCGCGACCTCGACTCGCGCAAAGAGAGGAAGAAGAAGAAGCGGGGGGGAGGCGGGGGAAACGAAGAGAAAAAAAACACGAGAAAAAGAAGATGAGAGCGAGAAGGAGAAACACTTAGTGGCACGTGCGCGTAAGAGTATTGAGTAAACGACCGCTCGCGAA
This sequence comes from Sycobia sp. Sy_11, assembly GCA_018907035.1. Taxonomy (NCBI): domain Eukaryota; kingdom Metazoa; phylum Arthropoda; class Insecta; order Hymenoptera; family Epichrysomallidae; genus Sycobia; species Sycobia sp. Sy_11. The sequence continues at coordinate 1,155,548 of JACCIC010000019.1, forward strand.
TTTATTATTAGCATTCGCCGGAATCGCGCAAGGTCGAGAGAGTCACTGTCGGGCATCGGTTTATACAAAGTGTAGCAATTCTGGACGTCTGTGTGTATATATATAGGGAAAGTCCCGGAAAGTGGGATGGGAGAGAAAGAGAGAGAGAGAGCGAGAAAGAGAGATGGGGGCCGGAATCGCAGAGGGACGTAGACTGGAGATATTTGGAAATTTTCGCGGAGAAAATAATCAGTATATATAGTTGGGACAAGGAAGTAAGCCGTCCGTGATTACGCAAACACGGAGGCGAAAGAAGACTCCAACTTCTTCTTCTTCTTCTTCTTCGTCTTCTTCATTTTTTTTTTATTTCATTTTACGTTTTACAAGAGAGCGAGTGGCTTAGTGGTGGGGTGAGGTAGGGAGGGGGAAGGGAGGAAGAGAGCGGGCGATTCCGTTCTTTTTTTATACGTCTGTGGCTTTGGTAGAGGTCGAGATAGCAAACATTCGGAATTTATGATAAACTGCTATACGTTGCGCAATTTCGAATTGTATTTTTATACGATTTAACGTTCGTACGAACTATATATCAGTTTGACTTTGATTCTCTAGATTATTTGATGTATTATATTGAATCTTAAGGCGAGACATATCGAGAATTTTCAACGTGCCGCTTAGCGTTTATGATTTCAAATTAATCTTATGAAGAATAGGTTTTTTTTTGGATTTATAAAAAAAAGAAGAAAAAAAAAATGAAATTTACTATTAGATATAAGGTTTGAAAACAAAACGAATGAAACTGTATAACGTGTAGAGCGCTGTAAACTGCGCAGGTGACACAGGTGTTAGAGAATAATTCTGACGCACGTACGTTAGTTCATTATGACATCTTTGATTTCAAATGTTTGACAAAGTATCACTTTGTGTTCCATTTCAATATTTTTACTTAGCTATAGCTAAGAGTCACGGTAATTTTGCATACAGGGTGTTTAAAAAAAACACTGCAATTCCATTAGAACTATTCGAATTTTCGTTCATCTATGAAGAAGATTTCAACTAAAAGAATTCTCAAGAATTTAAGAACACGATCTCATGCCGAGATTCAATTTGACATTGGCTTTTTTATCTTCGAAGTATTTTCACATTTCTCGGTATAATTAATTTTTTTTTTGCCAGACGAGATTTCGATATTTTTTCGGATACTCTGAATATATTTAAATCGATTATAAAAATGGCGTATTTTTAAGTAATGTAACAAAGGAATAACTTTTTTGCTTCTTAGCGTGCGTTCGAGAGGTTAATGCCCAAATGAAAATGTAAGGGAGTGAATGAGAATTTTCAAATGAAACATATTCATGATAATGTGTTTTTCATTCGTGGATAAATCGCGGAAGAACATCGAGCGTTTTAATATTGAATGATAATTGAATATGTTTCGATAGTCCACACGAACTCATTAGCAGTTCTTCGGTTTATCCTAGAACGTCAGAAATATTTTTAACTGCACATTTACGAATACGTAAAAGTTGCTTTTATACAATTGATTAACCCAAGCTTGCACAAGTAGTAAGCCATTTGATCTGCCGTTTATTAAAGTAACAAGTTACTAAAATTCCGCGGTGAAGACAAATGACAACCGTTGCTTTAAGAACACAATACACTTTTAATGCACTTTAGCCTATAATATTACTTATACGTCTGCAAAAGGCGCGGGAGAAGGCCGGGAGAACGGGGCGGACGTGTCGCTCCGTCTAAATAAACCGGAATCGTTGCAGAAGCAATCTCCGGGATTCGAGCCTCGCGGCCAGATCGACGGCTCGGCTATCGCTGCCAGGGCCCGCGAGCTCCAGGAAGCGATCGTCGTACGGCTGGAGAATAAAGGGGTGAAAAATCCAACACTTCCTAGTATAATCCATTCTGCCTCGAAGCCCATACTTGCGTATTTATCGATTATATCACGTTCGTGAAACGCAAGGGGTCAATCCGTACGGCGGGACGACGGAATTGTGGTGTACATCAAAATTTTAATTGGGCAAAGTAGGCCGCGGGTGCAATCGTTCTCGTAGCGTTCATGCGCAAACTTTCGAACAATGTTGTTTGTCCAACCGACCGAATCCCTCGTGACCCGAGCACACGGTAATAATTGATTTTTGTCGTCAGTGCGTTTCTGGAGCCGTTAAATTTCTCGGCTCGAACGGTATTTGAGATTATCGAGAATGCAGATCAAATAAATTCAGATTTGTGCGTTAACGGCAATTTTTCCTCCCTAAAACCTCTAACAAATTGTCAAATTCGTCACATTTGACGATCAGGACCGCGGAAAAATTCAGCAACTGTCGAGCAGACGTAGAATAGCCAATGTTTTGTTGTAAGTCAAGAACGTCGATATTACTTAAAATTTTTCATAGAATTATGGGAGGAAAATTAAATAAGCGCGTTGTAAAATTGCTCAAGTATCCTGGAATGGAGAAAAAAATCGATACTGCACAAAAGAGCCCCATAGCATTAGCAGTCAAGTCAAAAGAAAATTTCTTTTTTAATTTAATTTGTGCGTATTTCCCTCGGAGGTTCGACGACCGATAAGATAAAACGCTATTACATGATATTGGACATAACATGGACTAACGACGAAGAGCAATCTGGCTTTAATATCGATTAAGGTATTAAATATAAAATAGCGCAGATAGTCATAGGCGGTTCTTTGTCTCTCGTTATTTTCGCGTAAAATAATGCACCCTTAATGTCCGAGCTGGAAGCAAAACTGAATTTTTATTTTCGATTTTATCCAACAACAGCCAAACGTCTACGTAGTCTACGTACGAGTATCTTTTTTTTTATATTAATTTTATTCATTACAACTGTTCTTATATGACTAACATAACATAAATTTATTCATATATATGTTTTTCCTGACGCGTTCTTCAAAAAATTTTGGTCATTTCATGACTCTGGCGACGAGCCACGAGCATAGCAGCTTAATACGAAAGATAGTTTTTGCTAATTGTTGACCAATGCAACGTGAACGACACGATGTTTAGTTTGCGAGTAGATAAGGATCAGACATTTTAATATCATAGAGAAGAGTGACACTGGTATTTTCTATTTATTTCTTAGAGTGTAGCAGGTACTTTATACTAGTCATTGGTTATATATATATATATATATATATATATATATATATATATATATATATATATATGTTAATTCAAAAACATACGAACTTACGTCTGATTTCCTAACTAATTTACCTGAACATATTTTGATTAAGTCAAATCAGTCTACTGAATTTCCATTATATAAGACAGTCGCTAGCAGAGTTGCGTGAGCCAGAGTCTACGAACTCGTTTAATGCGGGAGGGACAGATTTCAACGTAATTGTACGAAGGTAAAATAAAATTTCATGGAAAATGAACAAATAAGTGCTCTACCCACTTAATAAAAGTACCATGTCTCTTTTTATTAATTACACATTTATTTGACATTAGGAGCAAACAGACAGTGTACGATAATTTGTATAATCGATGGCGCTTACGAGCGCTCGGCAAAATTGTCCGATAATGAACGCCGAAACGAGGGAAAAATGTCGTCCTAGCGTACGAGATCGATTGCTTTTCTAAATTCCTAATTGCTTTATTGGACGCTCGTCGAGAAATGAGATTAAAATCTTTCGCTCGTATAATTATTCGTACGAGGCTCGTTTAATTCGGCAAGTGTCGCCGTCAGAGCGCTCGCGCATCGAGGCCTCGAATATTCGTCGGGGCCTTGAGCGCGCCTCGCGAACGAGCATAAATCACACGGGCCGAGTTTCCGGTCCTCTCTTGTTCTGTCTCTCTCTCTCTCTCTCTCTCTCTCTCTCATTCTCTCTCCCTCCGACTCCTGACGACCATCAGTCGACTCGTGTCACACCCACGGCGCGTGATGACCGCCCGGATAATTGGCGCGAGAGCGTGATAGCCGATATCGAGCCGGATTCTGTAAGGGAATGCGTCAGATGATTCATTCTCCCTCTCTCTCTCTCTCCTCCCCCTCCCGGCCGCAATGTACACGTCGTACATGGAACGCACGAATTTAGGCCTTCCATCCAATACGTTCTCTCTGTCTTTTTCTTTCTCTATATCTTCCCCCTCCTCTCATCACGGTCAGGGCAGCGAACTCGCGCGTGCGGCGAACCGTATATACGAGTGTATATATATATATATATATATATATATATATATATATATATATTACACACATCACATATATATATATTAGCGTATACGCGTCTCGGGCAAGCCGTCGCGTCGCACCTATATATAAAATTTAATATCAAGGTTGGATAGTTTGAACTTAATATATATATATATATATATATATATATATATATATATATATATATATATATTTGTATATACATACATACATACATACATACATTGACGATTGGCCATAATCGTCGATATACAAAATAAAAACTTTTTTTTTCTAACGCGTCGAGATTGAATTCTCGAAGCCAGAAGTATGGTAAAACGTTCGTCTTTATACGAAACCTGAAAAAAAATTGATATAATTGAGACGAGCGGACAATGATCTTCAATGATGGATCTAATAACTGTAGAGCGTAGATGTTGAGAGAGAGAGAGAGAGAGAGAGAGAGAGAGAGAGAGAGAGACAGAGATAAAAGTTTCATTGAAGTGCTAGTGGATTATAAATAATTGGCCCCACACGAGTGAACAGACAGCCTTTGTGATTATGATATTTAAGAAAAAAAACAAAACAAAAACATACTTATAAACGTATTTTGCATCGTACTTCACAAATTTATCAATGACGATAATGCGATTCTCGTAGTTTTCAAACAAAAATTATTATATTTCAATATCGCTTAAAGTATTTAGGATACGCGTTTGGGAAGAACTGCCGTTCTATCAAATCTATACTCTCGTTCGTAATTTTATAAAATTTACAACTGTTCAATCGGTCAGTTCTGAGTTTATCATTTATTTTGTGTACTGACATTATAATACGCGCAATCGTTCAATCCAATTTTTTTTCTCCTAAAATTACAAGATCGTGCGAATTTGCGTAATATATCGTAATTGCGCACGACCTATATTTTGTCCGAAATCAAGGTCAAGCGTACGGTACAATGAAATACCCGACCCTATAGGGCCGATATCGCGCGTATTACAACGGCACCGCTGATATATATGATGCATATAACAGAAAACAGTATGAAAAATCAAGAATGAAATAAAAGAATATATACGCAAAGTCAATATATCAATGCGCAAACGAACGCGCGCGCGCGCCCCCCGCCCGCAGCATCGATATTATAATCGAGAGTCGAAAGAGTCGTTCACCATCGCACGTATCGTCGGAGTGTAATTTTCAAGTTCATCGGAGTCAGGGCGCGCGCGTGGACGCGATATATATATATATATATATATATATATATATATATATATATATATATATGACCATATAATGTACACCGCTATCATTCAAGTCTCCTTTGCAACGGCGCGCCGGCGGGACGAATACGCGCATTGTGATGACCTTCGATTTGTCGGTATATATATATATATATAGAGAGAGAGAGAGAGAGTATGTAAAGGTGTTGAGTTTAATAACATTGACGTACCCGTTGATAAAATAATCAGCGGTAAAGTTTCGCAGGCTAAATATATTATACATGAATGGGATCAATGAAAAATTGAAACGTTTCATAAATATCCGTGCTCTCTGATTAGGAAAAATTTTATTCTTACATATTTCATTTCTATTTTTTCTGCGAACTTATCTCGGCTATAATTGTATCTTTTTCTCGATATGAAAATACCACTTCTTGTGTAAAGATATTTGGTATTGTAATAATTTCATCGAATTTTTTAATGATCCTCTGATCCATTCGTATGTATGGTCATTAATTTGAATGGATTGCAGATACTTGGTTACAATTTCAATGTTATACATTTTAAAGACGCATCATAATATATATGTATAATACACATTTGGCGCTCAGTTTTTCACTCACACACACACACACACACACACACACACACACACACACACACACACACACACACCACAATGAATTCGAAAAGTGTAATATTGGCGTAGAACATTGGCATACCAATAATATTTCCATTCATATGCTTCACATTCAAATTGCGCATATATTTATCGATGACCGCGGACAGATATATGTTATCGCTAAGGTAGTTTACGCATGGGCTTGTGCGCGCGCCTGTGTATGTGTGTTCGCGTCCTAGAGAATTATTATGTCCGTTTACCTTTGACACTGTAAAGTTTGAAGGAGCCTCAACATCTTGTGATTTAATATCATTCGGAAAACTCGTTTGCGCGCTTAAAAAGCGACGTTATTATACAAATTCAAAAAAAAAAAAAAGAATTCGATATTTTAAATACGATCAATTATGGAATTATTCTTTATTGTTTCGTACGTACACAGCCCCACACACAGACACGTGTGCGCGCGCGCGCACACACACACACACACACACACACGTACATACACGCACAGTTTTGTAGATATATACTGTGCTATCTCTATACAATACGTGTAAGAGTTCGAGCCGATCCAGGAAAGAGAACGCAAATTCTGGCTTTGAACCGTATCAAGATGTATATATATATATATGAAATGATTCAGTTCCGACACCGCGCTTCGACCGCATGCGCGAGCTCGCGCGCGTGCTCGCTCAAGGTTTGTCCTGACAATGATTGACAATTTTTTTATACGTTTATTAATATGTAATTATGTGTTCGAGCGCCGAAGACAGAGACCCGATCGCGCTTTACCTACGGTATACGTAAGTCCAACGTGCGCGCTAAAAGAGCTTCGTATGCTGCGTACATACATATATTTAGTCGGGGAAAAAAATTAGCCATGAAATTTCGAACGCAGTCCAGAATGCGCCAACGATGCGCGCACGACGCACGCGACGGGTAAAGAGCCCGCGATCGCGCCGCGGTTAACCGCGAAGCGCATTACAGTCGGGATTGAATGAGCATCGGGAATGGCGCATTCGGTATCGGCGCGATGATAGAAACGAAAGAATGGGAGAGCGATAGAGAGAGATAGGTTTGTGATAGAGCGAGACGGCAAGAGCACGTGCGAGAAAAGAAAAGAGTCTGGGATAATGATAGATATGCTGGATAGAGAGAAAAATAGGGTGTGTGTAAGAATGACGGAGAGAGAGAGAGAGAGAGAGAGAGAGAGTGAGAGGGGGGTGAGGGAGTATGTGAGAGAATGAGAGACCTAGCATCGTCGACGCGATAAGGGGAGAGAGAGACAGACACAGAATGAGAGAGAAAGAGAAAGATAGCGCGTGCGAGTAGCCGGCTAAGACGAAGACGAATACGTGCGGTGCGCGTGCAGTACGAGGAGAAGGAGAAGGAGAGAAAAAAATCATACATATAATGTACACATATGTATATAATATCGCCGTGGCGCGCAAGAGCGAGACGGAGCACGACCGTGTGACCTTGTCCTTGAGAATAATCTTTACTCGTTATCGGACGTGCGCACGACGTTTCATATATATATATACAATACCCGCGGCGCGCTACGACGCCCGACGAAGCTCCCGGCGCGGCTTCGTGGGCTTTATATATCATATGCACTGTTAGAACACAACGTGAGCAGCGGGGACTCATATAAGTTCCCCTCCCCTGCCCCTCGTGCGTATTCTTAAATCTTGGAGCTTCGAGGTGGTTCACTTATCCGTTCGTCCCCTAATGCGGCTACTATTGTGCCGTAGCGAGCTCGTAAAATTAACTTCGACTAAACAACTAAACGGAAACCAAACCTTTTCCTCACGTAATCGACGCCCCGACCCTCTGATGTTCTTACCGATTACCCAACAATTATTCATCGGTCGTCGTTAAATTCCATGCCTCTGCTCATTGGCCCTTCAACTTCGGCATATAACGCAAAAACTATTTAATTCTTCCAAAATGCATACGATCCTTGTATTCGACTTCCCCCGGCCCATTACCGATTCGCTAGTGCCGACTGTCATACTCAGAACACGCTGCGCGCGCGTGTGCGCGCAACAACTACCATGGGCCTAAAATTACTTGCAGTCGATAAATAAATATACACATCTCTCTGACGACACGACGGGAAAATTTTGCCATTGCCGCACAAGCGACCACGAACGAACGTATGTCCGATGATTATCCGATCCTTTCCCGTCACACGCGTCACGCGTACAGCTTCCCCGGGGCGCCGCGGCCCGGCGGAGGATCCGGCAATGCGATAATTGCAGCGGCGAACGAATTTGCTCGGCAACGGTGCCCTCTGTATAATACATACCCAGCGCCAATGATGAGCCGCTTCTCGCGAAACGATTGGCCGTCGCGTCGCCGGCGCGAACTTTTCGCTCTACGTCCGAGACAAGGATGTAGTGCAAAAATTAGGCAATAATACATTGACATTACACACACGATGAGCTAAATAAAAAAAACGACAGTTCGTGTACATAATCTTTATTTTGATCGTTACTGAACACACACACGCGCGCGCGCGCGCGCACACACACACTTTAATCGTAAAAAAAAACGCTGTTTCTGTTACAGTCGAGATGAACGTGGTCGAACAGAATAAAGAAGCGCGAACACGTTAAAATTACAAACCGAGCTTGTGCAACTGTTTGTTATCGTAAAAGTTGAGGCGGGATACGTTCTCTGGGACGCAGCTGCTGTCGTCTCGACGCCGAACGCCGATCGAGTCCGAGCCCGTACGTCTCGCCTGCCTTGGCCTTGCATCCGAGCCACGCGAGCCTCGGTCCCCATAGGCCTTCTTTTCTTTATCATCCGAAATCGCACTCGTCGTAATTTTTTTTTTCTCGGGCATTCGGATTTCGTAGTTTTATCGGGGCGTAGATCTGTTGCGCGTGTCGGTGTAAACCGCTGTAAGCCGGTGTAAACGTTCGTTCCAAACTCACGGCCCAGAAATTGGGAGAGAAACATTAGAAACGTGTCACGGCCTAGACATATCGCGTTTCGTCGAGGTTCGATCAATTTTAATAAATCTCATTATTCGGTAGCGTAAGTGTTGCGGTAAAATACCCAATAAAACAATGAAACGTTCCAAACAAAATATTTTCACATTTCACGGTAACGCCGAGCAAACTACCGATTGGGCAAAGATTCATTCGAATTAAATTCAGATAAACGAGAGAGAAGGGATTTGAAAAACAAGCGATTCTGTCTCGAACAGTTGGAAAATTTTCCTTCTTAATCTGAATGTTCGATTGTACTACATTTAATGTCAACAGATATCAAGTCGTTTCGACACAACCAGAGTGTGGAAGTTTTACGTTTATCGATTCGTGTAATAATGGAAAAGAAATCTATCCAGTCGGGACGTTGACTTGAACTTAAAGAAAAAACATGTAAAGTGCGCAGCAGGTGCTTTTATCCGTGAGTAGCGGTAACGGGCGGCCACTTGTACCGACCAACTTCACTGCAATGACAGAGAAATAATGGAAATATTTCCGGTGCGATATTAACGAATTGGATAATTTACGACGATCCCTCAGATTTCGACGCTAATGCCCGCGGCGGAGAGAATCCTTTTCATAGAGTTAGAGTTACCTTGATTCGACCTCAGACCTCTCGGGTATAAAACCCTAAAGCCGCCTCAACGTCCTGAACCCGTAAGAATGCATCGATTGCCCATTGAAGATCGCGACGATTATTCCAAATAAATACTGGAGTATATCCAATATTGCTATATCAGATCCATGCGAATAGTGAGTCTCATCTATATATATATATATATGCATGCGAATCAACACGAGGGTCTGGCCTATTTTTAAGAAAAACAAACCGTCGTTGACTTCCTCGTATCGTTAAAAAAAATGGCACATTATGCCTCCGTTTCACCTCAAATTTTTAAGGTCGAATAAGCGATCTACGGTGGCCTTAAATGAATTTTTGATAAAATTTTTTTTGCACCCCCCCCCCCAGCTACACCATCAGTTACAAATTATACATACGAATCCCCCAGTCCCCCCGCCCCCTCGATGCCCGCAGTACAGACACATAGCAATGTAGTAATAAAAATACAGCAATGGCAGAAGCACTGATTGCGCGCAATAGCGCAAGTTTCGTTAAAGTGTTTGTCTGTATTTACGTATGTATATATGTATGTACGTGCGCACACCCGCATACAGAGGCGTATTCCCGCGCGACCGTTGCTTCGCCCGCGGCGCTCGTCCCGCGGCTTACGAAACTTTATTTTGTCGCTCTACTCCGCGGCGGCGGCGGCGGCGGCGGCGGCGCGCGAAGGACGAATCCGCCGGTGCTCCGCGCGCCGCGAGGCGGCGGGAAAATTTCGAGTCCGTCCGGCGTATGCGCGCACGTGGGCTTTACCTTCCTCTCCCTCCGCCGGCGACCGCTGACGTCACGCGGACACACTCGCGCGCCCGCGGAACGGTAACTCGGCTGCTCTTACGTCACGCGGTGCGGGGCGCGAGGAAAAGAGAGAGGGGGGGAGGGGAGGAACACGTTTCACCTCGCGTATATATATATATACGTACGCGTATAAATTCTATACACACACACTCGTTACCCTCGCGGTGAACTTGGGGATTCGCATCGCGTTATCGCGTCAGTTTGTTCATTTATGTGTGTATAAGTATGTGTATATACGTATGTATAGATGTAATTAAAATGAGGAAATTTTTAGGTGGTAGAAAAATTAATATTTTTATAACATTTTCGGATTCAACTTGCTTTCTTCAAGTACTAGCTTTAAATAATAATAAAAGAGCAGGACTCCTAATTTTTTTACAATCTTCTCTGTTCGTAGTAAAAATTCGTAGTAAAAAGTTTTATTAAAAAAATGATTATAAATTTATGGAATAAGTAATAATGAGTTACGTCATTATTATGAAGCAGAACTATATTTGATGCCCGCAAGATTGTCCTTTATCATTCAATAATCGAGAGTTTTTTTCCATAAAATAAAATTTTTATTTTGCTTGTCACGTATGTAACATCAGTACCATATTATAATAATCGTGGAAACATTCTGATACTTTTTTTCTTGACATATTAATGTCAAGAAAAAAGTCGATTTTTTAATACGTTTTTTGTTTTTCAACGAACAATGAAATTCCCTCAGTTTTATTCAGCAATATTAGAAACATGTAATTCTTGTCATTCTCTGAGAAAATCCAGTTTTCCGTAATTTCTCAGCAGTACAGGCGCATTCAGATTGGAGCTGCGTTGGATTATTTAAGCGTAGCCGGAATAATGCGGCGAAAAGTACCATAAAGACAGAGAGTAAGCCGAGCTACGCGCGAATGACGTAATTGGAGTTACTGGGGACGTATCGCTCAGCGCGTCCGACAGGTCTCGCTTTTCGGTCGGCGTTGTCCGCTGTCTTTCGGTTAATTTGCGCCGCAAGTGTTTTTTTTTACGCAGAGCCCCCCGCTGCATTTCCATCGGATTTTCCACGTCCTGCGCGGCAATATCTCAATATCTCAAATCATCGCGCGTCGGGATATTTTTTCCTCCTCACGCGTTTCGTAGCTTCGCCACGGAACGATCGAAGCTCGTACCGTCGAACGGTTTGGTCGGTCACTGGACGCTCGTCCACGTCTTGCGACATTTACCATGCGCATCTCTCGCGTCTGATATTTTCGCTTCCACGTATTTGACACATCATTAGATGTGATTGTATAAATTCAAAAGTCCAATAACACAGACCTTGAAACTTTTGGATTTTATTCCATAGTGATATATAATAACGGAGATTTTGCCTGAGATTTTTTTTTTTTTTTCGGGCGAAAAATAAAGGGTATTACTATTCATAAAGATGAGCACGAGCTAAATTCGTAAATGCAGAGTCAAAGGTAAAATTGCCGGCTGATTTGTTTTTGGTAATAAATACAGTTGAACGATAAAACGAACGGTGGTGCCGTGTTTTGTACAGTACAAACTTAGAACAGTAAAACAGTGTACGTCTCGAGGCAATCTTCCATCCTGTCAGCTGGAGAAAATAAGACGTGAAAATTTTCTAAAATTTAAATATACCCTTGGGCTTGGTCTCCTAGTGCGCGCTATATCATCCAAGCATCTTTCATTATTATAAACGGAATCGACGATGCTCGCGATCTTTCGCGGCGCCTCTTATAGGCCGGCGAATCAATCACAATTTATGAAATGGGGGAAGCGAGAGTTCGCGCGAGCCTTGATGACGGAAAGGATGAGAAAATATACGGGAGTCCCGGAAATCCGATTGCATATGCAGAAATTATATCGCGTAAATTGAGGTTTTCACTGATTTTTTAAAGCTTCCCTTTTCCTCTTCTTTTCTTCTTTTTTTTTCTTTTTTTTTTCTTTTTTTTTTAAACAGAATATAAGGCTGACTCAATATTGATATGTTTACCCAAGACACGAAGGACGACTTAATCGTGTCATTTGTACACCGGAATTTGTAATGAAGCACGCACCGTTAATATATATATATATATATATATATATATATATATATATATATATATATATATACATATCTGAAAAGTCGTAAAACACAGGGCATTAATCGCTCGGCGCGACAAAAATCTGTCGCTTGTCCGCAAGAAATTAACGACGAAAACATCGCGAACGATCACAACTAGAGAGGTGATATATATATATATATATATATATATATATATATATATATATATATATATATATATATATATGGTACTAAACCTCCATTGCCATATAACGCTTCGGAATTTAAATGGAGCTCTCCTCGGCCGCGCGGCTGCGGCATCGGGCAAAGGCCACAACCGATTAACCGCTATATAAACTTCCGTCCTCCACGCCATGCTCAGTGTGCGTCGGATAAAAAGTGCTCCGAACGTTCCTATATATATATATATATATATATGCGTGTGTATAATTCAATGTTTCACGCGCTGCCTCGGTGTTCCCGAACTCTTAAAAAATTAACAAAACCAACGAACAAACATTCATGGCCGGAATTTTTGGATAAAAGCAATTTATTCCCTTGTAAATTGTGGCGGATGTTTTGCGTTTTTAAATGAGATGTTTTTTTCAATCCTCGAAAGTCACAACACTTTTTAAAGACACAAGTTTGAATAATCAACAATTTTTTTCACGATCATTTTTATAAATTGAATTTTTAGCAATTGTTAGAAAATACACGATTACTAGAATTAATCGAATAAAGGTGATATATAATTACAAAGGTCTTAATATCTAATAATCGTGCGAAAAATTAGACGATTGAAGAGTTCATTTTACTTTATTAAAATAAAATATTCGGTAAAGACATTGCTTTTCACGATCGTATAAATGAACTTTTCATTTATGATTATTCATCTTTTTTACGTTATTGCAATTTAAGAAGACGTAAATACGATATACTATTTTATTATCGAAGCGTTTAGAGCCATACTTGACGCGAGTTGATTTCCGCACATCAGAAACGTGGACGATCGGCTAATATGAAAATATGAGCTACGAGCCGAAAACTATTATACGATAGGTATATATATATATATATATATATATATATATATATATATATATATATATAAATCAAAGGAAACAATCGAGAAGATATTTCCTTAAGCGAAGGCTCGCGTTGACCTCTGCACGTGGCTCACATATACGTCTATATAAGATATTCGAAAAAGAAGTTTTCCCGCGCGATCGCTACCACAAGGCCTTGCTTCTTTATATGTATATATATATATATATATATATATATATATATATATATATATATATATATATAGCATGTACTCTGTGTTTCTACGTTTTTTTTCTTGGCCGTTGATTATAATATGTTTCTTATATATAATACATTGTCGCCCACTCGCGGCGGTATATATATATATATATATATATATATATATATATATATATATTATATATAGTAAAGGACGCGACGACATTAATAATAACGATTTCCGGGGTCCGCGGTCGCGAGGAGCTCATTGCGGAAAGAACAGTCGGAGAGGGCGGGAGGGAGGACCCGTGTCAACTTGTAGGTTCCGTCCGTAAGTCGGCGTTACTCTCCGTTTTTCGATGCGTCGAGTCGATTTTACAATGGTTCTCGGGCCCTTATTTCGAGAAGAACGATCATTTCTCGGACTTTTTTTCGGATAAATGCTAGAAAATCCACGATCTCACTCGGTCACTTAACGTAAATAATAGCAATTCGAAGAGTGTTAATTCCTTGTAGACTTTTCCGCAAACTTCACCGGTCGGGCAGAAAATGTCGAAGCAGCAATAATGAAAAGCATGATGGTTATCGCGATTCCGTCATACAGTATGGATTTTACGAGAAATCTCGAAGAGAGGAAAAACATTATAGATATTAATTATATTTGCCAATGCGAGGTGGATTACATTGTGAAATTTATTTTATCTTCTTGACAAGTCCCGTGCGAGCGCTCTCTCTCTCCCTCTCTCTCGGAATTTTTTACAAACGATCGCGCGAGATGCACGAAGGGAGGGCACGTTTTAGATATACAAGCATATACCTTATCGTCTCGGACCCTACACCCGCGCGCTCGGCAACGACGCTAAACTCGATTGCGCCGCGTCAAGCTGTATCGCTTTCGGCTCGAAACGTCCATCCCGCCCCTGTCGAGCAACGCTTCTTATACGGTCCCGTCTCGTAATCGGCCCCAACAACGGCACTAATGTAATAAAAGCCCAACGTCCCGTCCGTGTCTCTCCGCGTACAAGCGACTTCGAATTATAATACTCGACGTCGTCGGATACGGAAGCCGCCCCGGGGACTCTGTGTACGCGCGACCGAGCGCCACTGCGAAATACGTATACGCGAGTGGCGCTTACATGCAAGACGTAACGAGGTGTGATAATAAAAGGAAAAGGAAGAAAAAAGAATGTCTCAGCTCCGCAGGACAACAAAAAAAGCCCGCTCAATTTCCTTGAATGATAGAGGATGTAATTTCTATGATTCAAGATCGTTTCGTATTTTCAATATATATATATATATATATATATATATATATATATATATATATATATATATATATATATACACGACACGAGGAAGTGTACAATGCGAATAATTAAGAAACCTGAATAATAAATAATTTTGTCCGTTTATTGAAAAAAAAAAAAAAACATAGACATTACGACCGTTTAATGGATTTAAAGACCTTCGAATCGTTGCTTTTTAATGACGCGCGGCCAATACCGACGAATATTTCAATCGTGCAGTTTGCGCACTGCCCTGGCTGTTTCTTAAAAACAAAAAAAAAAAAAAAAAAAAAAAAAAAAAAACTGAAATAAACCGAAAAATGTTAATTCTTTTTAGTTTCGGCCGATTGTGATTTTCGATAATTGATTTATTCCTTTCCGAAGAATCGTCAGCTATTCCTTACTTTAACATTGATTTAAATATTTACAAAATCAGAATATTCCTAAAGCGAAAAGTGGCGTTACAAGATTTCACGATAATCTCGATCGCGGTATGCGAGAAGTATTTTTAAGCAGATGCAGAGGGAATTTTGGCATGCGCGATAGTTCCGAATGTCTATACGAAATACGCATATGTGTATGTACGATAATGTTTCCTCAATACTTTTATAGGTATTGAAATATACTGTTTTAGTGCTGTGGCAATTCTAGGTAAGCGATATATAAACAAAAACTTTCAGCGAAATTGATTTTTTTTTTTTTTAGGTAATCTTTAAACTGGAGCTTCTCACAGTTTATATTATTTTCCAATTGTGCAATTGTCGATCAACATAAGATTCAATTTTCTACAAAATCAATTTAACAAGAGGTATAGAATAAAAAAATTTTTATTTTCATCTCGTAACAATAAGGTATCACAATGGAGTATTAATGTTCTCTTAATTTGTTAAAATTATCCCCTAATTATCATTATGTTTATTTTAGAATATTTTTCGTAAGTTATACGTATATTTAACACGATCAGAATTTGTAAAGCACCGTACACGTGACTCTGTATATTATAAAATACGTATTTATGATGATATTATTAGATATAATCATCTACTTCCTATATTATTACTCTTGTTTTATAACGCATACGTATATAGTCTCGAGCATTGGAAATTACGTAAATTTCAACAAAGGCATCATTTATGCATTAATGTTTATCGAAAGTGTTAATTTTGATCGATTCGTCTAAAAGGTCAATACGAACTATGGAATATATGTATATATATATATATATATATATATATATATATATATATATATATATATATATGTGATCAAAGATCGAGAAAAGCGATGTATAAACATGGAACGAAATTGAGTTCTATAACGTCTTGAATTTTATTTCATCTTTGAACGTTTGAAGCTGCACATTATAAAAGCAAACTTCGTGATTTCAGTACAACTATATATATATATATATATATATATATATATATATATATATATACATATATATATATATATACATATGTATATACATACGTATGTGAGCTTATACTTCTGCCTATGATATAACCGAGCTATTCAATGAGAAGGCAACTTCAAACAAACAAGATATTTTAAGCTTGGATGACTGAGACGATCGGTTCGGAATTATTATACATATTAATTATTGTGTATAGTAATCTTAAGGCAAGCAGCTAGATTGATCAATTCGTGAAAATGCCGTATTAACTATATAACATATCTATAAAGGCCCGTGATTGTTTTTCGTCCTCGATGATAGAATCACCTATAAAAATTGCGAAATACGTATGGAAAATTAACGATAACAACTTCAGTTCGTCCTTGAAGGAATCGTTAAGCTCGTTGCTAGATACCGCTGAAGTGCCCCACATGTTGTTCCTCTTCGTTAAGTCTCAAGGTTGTACTTCTTTTCTGGTTATATAGATATGTGTGTGTGTGTGTGTGTGCGCGCGCGCGCGCGCGTACGACACTCTGCACCGGGCGGCGTAGGTAATGCATAGACGATCTACAATGACAATTGCTCAGCTGACGTAAATACCAAATGAGCTTCTCATCCTAATGCCATTTCCCGGCAAATTTCGTGCGAAAAGATTTACGTATGTTAATAAGACGAACCGCGTGAAAATTCCACGAACAGTTGTGCATCCTGCCAATGAGAAACAAAGAAATTCCATAATCACGCTCGAAACAAGGAGATAATGCAGCGACGAAACGCGAAGCGATGCGCTTCCTCAGCGTATATGACACACACGCGCACACTCGTCGCTACGATGGGACATCGCTAATCTCGTATTACCTACATATATATATACAATTGCCCCGTGGATGCAAGTGTCTGACCCTCTCTTTCTCTACCTATCTCTCTCGCTCTCTCTCTCTCTCTCTCTCTCTCTCTTCCTCGCGCGCGAGTCACACGAAGCGCGTCGTCTGCTCGGCGATGGGCGAAACAAGGCCGCGGGGTAAGTGAATATTCGTCGACCATTATTTTCCGCGAATTTCGGCACGTTACTCGACTTGTCTTTCGTCGCCTGCGCGCGCACATCACACACACGTGCCCCCGTGAGGCCGCCTTGGTCAGGACTCCGGTTACGCCTGTCTCGGACTCGCGCGATTGGCGTCCTCGGGCCTCGTAACTCGAAGAGTCGGCGGGAGTGCTTGGGATGCGCGCGCGTTTTTCCGTCGAATTCGTCGGAATTTGAAAATTTAATCCCTTTTCGCTGTTTTTTTTTTTTTTTTTTTTTGATTCCTCGTTCTCCGCACCGTCCGCCTTTCCTCCGAATGTAAGCCGATCGACGCGGCGCAGTGGTGGCGCGGCTGGCGAGATTTCTTTAACGGCGATCGAGCGCGCCGCTAGTTTCAGCAGTTTCGGGCAGATTCTGCGGAATAGCCGATGACGAGCCGTGTAGTACTCGATACTTTGCAAAAAAAAAAGATTTGATAAGAAACAAAAAAAAAACAACAAATTCCTTGAAAAATTAGAGTAAATAGCAAAACATAGTAGTCGATCCGAAATTGAGAAAATTCATTTTCGCTCTTAACTTTCGATTTGCACTAAATAGTAGGAATAATTGCATTGTAATATCTGAGCGTGATTTGTATAGTGAATTGTAAGATTCTGCTTCCTTATACATACAAGTTTTCATATTGTTTGAGGATAATAAATAGACTTCGCATTATACTACATGTAGCACCTGTCAATTTTCCTCATCGCAATATTAGTACCAGACACTTGTCAATTATGCCGACCAAACCAATTACATTATGTGCGATAACGCAATCGTAATCTACCGACGACGGAGGATTGCTTACGTTATCCGCATACCATAACGATCTGTTTGAAAAAATAAGAAAAAAAAATCATCTTTTTTTGAAAAAAAAAAAAAAATCGACGACCGGCAGGCTCTCAGTTAACACCACAGAATAGCTAACCTGTCGATGTTTCGATGTAATCGTCTCAATGTAATCCTTCGAGATTTTTACGTCTGACTGTATCAGGAAAAAAAGTTTATTGTCCGTAGAAGGGTAGCTGTATAATATATTTCGTTCGCACACCACTGCCATGGCGAGTCGCAATCTTAAAGTAGATTAGAATTATTGGCTGAAAGTTTTGCCTGAAAATGATGATAGAAAAAATGTCGAGAAAACGGCTTTCGAGCCACATGGTAAAAATGAATGTATATATATTATATGAAAAACTTTTTCGCCTCTATCCGACATAATTTTCGCGCGCGGGCACGCCAAATAAAAGACACGCGGCAAGGACGGACTGTTTACATAAAAATAATGCGCGAGACGCGCGGCAAATGAAATGTGTAACGTTTGTTTATCTTGCGATGTTACGCATTCGTTTTGCATGCAGATAAGATTTTTTGCTGAACATATCTATATATGTATACATAGGAGGCGCGCACGTTCCCCTCGAAAAAAAAAATTTTATTTTTTTTTTTTTTTTTGATTTCGGTCGTTTGTTGTCAAATTAATGCGGAGTTGGAACTTTTGCGAAATTATTTCAATGTGTATACTGTACATTGCGCAGAAGACAACTACTGTGTATTATATATAAAGCTGGAAATTTTGTTGGATTACGAGAAACTGTGCTCTATTGCAACATTAACTAGTCGGTAAAATAGATTTGTAAATTAGAACTATTGTTGCGATAGGTTGCCAATTTACAAGTGGCGCACATACTATCTCAATGAGATTAATATATTACGCCCCATCGCGAGCGAATATATTTTTATTCGTCGACGATATGCGCTCGCAAGTATTTCGAATTTCATAATGTCACGAACGCAATCGGCGGTTCCATCCAGTATATATATACATGTAATCTAATCAATTTCTGACGTAATCGCGAGGATATCTTGTTTCGTGTACAGGCGCCGAGGGGGGGGGGCATAGAAAAAAATTCGCCGAAACCAAAAGTTTCGGGGAGCCGCGCCGAGACGACACGACGATTTTATTCTCTCGATGCGCCTCGTCAATGCCGAGTATTAAACGAGTGACACGTAAATGTCGGGCGAGGAAATTCTTTTGATTCTGGCTACGATATCGGCGTATAATCGACGTAGTCTTGCGCCCGCGCGCTCATACACGCGCGACTCGTCGTCGCCCCGACATTTCAATGTCAGAGGTGAGCGTGACCAATCGCGTATCGCGCGGCAGTAATGTATATATATATATATATATAACGACAAAAGCCAGGCGCGAGTGAAAAAAGAAAAAAAAACCGGCAAAATGGTTTGAGGAAAAGAAGAAACCGAATGACGGAGCGAGCAATGCACGTGGAAGCGCAACGACGCGGCGGGCTTTGTTTTGCGCGCTCTTATTTAACGCGCGGCTCTTTGTTTTTTCCATTTGCTTTTGTTTCTTCCTCTCGCTCTCCTTCATTTTTTCGTTCTGAAATCAATGCTCTGGAATTTCTCGTCGCGTACGCGCATTGTAAATGTACGTACGGTGCGCTCGAACCGCGTCCGCTTGATGTGCATATTACACAAGCGCATATTTCGACTGTGTACGTATATCATATTGGAAATTGATTTATATATATATATATATATATATATATATATATATATATATATCAATCCATTATGGAAATAGTTTTCCACTCGTAACCTTGCTCGTTCTCACTTTGTTTCCGTCAATTCCACAAAACTGCATGGAAGATTTTTGCGCAGATTCGTGGGTGGGTTTTTTTTGATTTTTGAATGTTTCATTTGATTTTTGAATTTTTGAAAGTTTCATCGCCTGCAAATATTATATAAATAACATTGTCCAAGCATTGGTATGTTCTTTGTCGGTGTTAATGATCGGTTGCCGGATCATTATATGAATTTGAAAGCCCTTATCAAGACAATAACAATGATTTAATTATGTATATATATATAGATATATAAGTTACAAAACAATGCTAACAACAAGTATAATTACAGATTAAAAGTAAATTATATATGCGGTTGAAAGGAACCGTCTACCTTGGCCAATGGTAGTAGTCACACTATAATGCCTTATCACAGTTTATCTGTTACAACTGACTAGCGCAAACGACTCTCTTGGATCTATTTTACTGTATTACTGGTTTTATAATACTGATAATGGCATAAAAAATATAGTTTTGACTCGTATACAGAAAAGTTATTGTTTGGCCTTGTTGATGAGCTTCTACGATGACCGAAACGATGGCCTTTTTTGGCACATTTTAAAGTAAAAAAAAATTTATCTGACGATTTTAATCAATGGAATTCGCCTTTTCGTTTGTTGCATCATAAAGGAAGTATATATTATTATTCTAAAAAAATGAAACTATCGAAATATCTCGAATTATAATACATGTATACAGTAGGTGCAGCAAATTCATTAACAAAAAAAAAAACTGACACCAATCTGACGTATTCCTGTCACTGTTGTTGCAAAAGCTAATATGCACTATATATCAGGAAAATTATAATGCAAGGAAGTCGGGCGGAGAATGCCGGCGATAAATAAAAAAAAACTACACTATCCAAAGACGTACTTGGACAATAATGACATTATAAAGCAAGGCGGTCTCTCTCTCTCTCTCTCTCTCTCTCTCTTTCTCTCTCGCCTCGCGCGCCAGGAGTCCTCGCGCCGGGAGTTCGCGCCGCATTTTGTTTGCGAGACCTTGGCGCGGAAACTAACGTAAACGGCTCCGTCTTAATCAGTCGCGAGCTCGTGCGGCGATCTTGTATGCAAAAACTTCCGGGGTACACGCAAGCAAAAGACTACTCCCGGGCTAATGTGTTCACGTGTATGTAGTGCATGCGCATGCACACACGCACGCACGCGCGCGCGAACATACATACATACATACATACATACATACATACATACATACATACATACATACATACATACATATATATATATATATATATATATATATATATTATATATATTTCAAATCGAATTGAAAACTCGAAGTCGTACAGGCAGTTTATGCGCGTGTACACACGTGTATTAGCCATTTGGCTCTTATATATACGCCTGTTTTGCGGTGAGATCTTGACTCACACTGTATATTTATGTGTGACAGATACACACGCACACATACAGACACTCACACACGGCTGTTACAAGTCGAAGGCTGGATTCCTCTACATATGCAAGTCGAGCGACGTAATATACATATACATATATATATATATATATATATATATATATATATATATATAAGCGTCATTATAAATGTACAGTTTGCAAATTTGCCCGTTCCGGCTGCAATATAGATTTACTGTACGTGATTTTATCGCCCCTCCCCTTCGCCGCCCCGTTTTCCGCTCGAGACGAAAGGCGACGATTTGTGAAAATCGTCAAATTCCCAGACGAATTATGCCCCTTAGACGACGCGCATATCGTACAAAGTGAATTGCGTTAACGATATATCAATATTTATCGTTGGCAGGTTTATACGAAGATCGGTAAGTATTTGAAATTGCTCCAGCCTGATGTTGTACATCGAAGGGAAGGTGGCTACGGGTCCTCGATAATCGTGCGCCGTTCATTCGACGACAGGCGCTTCTTCTCGGACGATATATTTACATTGCATCGAGATTGACAGCTCTTGAATGAGAATCGGCTGGTCCGCGCGGGGGCGGAGTCAAGCGGTACGTTTCAACGCGGTGCGCGCAGCCTGATTATTTACGAGGATAGACAGCAACGGACGCACCAAGTGCCGATCCGTCTTTTTCAGCCCCGAGAGCCGAACGTAATCGCGTTAATGTCGATGACCGATTTTGAGGTTGGAGCGGTGAAATATTATTTTCACGCGCGACGCTATTCTATTCACCCTCTACTGCGTTATTTATGTAATATTCCGAAATTTCAAAAGATTATAAGAACGTCTGCGATTCCAGGAATATCGGTCGTTGGAGCGGCCAAGTTCCAATTTAATTTACAGCTCCACGATCTTGTTTTGCGTTCCGAATCTCGACGCAGATATTCGAGAATTCGTACTGAATGGATCTTCGAACCCGAGAAAAATTGGCGCTTAATTCGCTGCCGTCGTGACTGATCTCAGGTGCGTCGACAAACGGGATTTATTTGTTCAATTACCATTCGAGGACCGAATAAATATTGATATCTTTCCATCTCCGATCACATCAGAATCTTATACTCAATGCAGTATCAGATCTTTTGCTCTACATAGCTAAAAGATAGCCCAAGAAGTTGTTTTGTCGTAAAAATTTATTTTAGAAATCGCTGTAGTTTTCCTAAGATATAAATATAGTTTCGCGTTATTTATAAACAAAAATTTTCTTGTATTACGAGAACCGGCGAATTTTTTCAGGTTTTCGAAGTAAGTAAACACAGCTCACGCTGACGCTGAAACGATGCCTGAAGAGCATTTTGCATTTGTAACAATGTTAAAATTATATTCGACAATATACAAAAACGAGCGACGTTTTTAAATGTCAAAAATAGCATTAAACATTTTGGAAACATTACGTTTCCGACCAGGTCGGTTTGTCAGGGACACGCGCGAATAAATAAGTTTCACTTAATTAAATTATTATTTATTAAATTATCCAGATTTAAAAATATCTATACTTTTTGCACGAACTTCCGTTGCATACACGAGCAACCATTCATTACTCACACATACGCAACAACACGTGTGTATATACGTATATATACATACATATATGTTGCTTGAAAAAGTCTCCCGAGCGCACCGTGAACTCTTTGCCCCGCTTTTGACCCTGGATTGAATAACGCGCCCGCGACCGAACGCTGCGTGCGCTGCATGTGCATTATGCAGCGCGTATATATATATATATATATATATATATATATATATATATATATATATATATATGCACGCATACCCGTGCGCAAGTGGCGAGCGCGTACAGGGCGTCCGGTCAACTATAATCGTCTATGTATACGTATATAATAAACCCGCGGCGGAAAGAGCAAGAGCAAGAGAGAAAGAGAGAGAGACAGACAGAGTCCGACGTATTTATGCGGGTGTGTGTGTGCGCGCGCGCGCGCGTGTGTGTGTGTGTGTGTGTGTGCCTGTGTGTAGCGACGGCCGCGGCGACGGCCGTGGCGCGACGGCCGGCGCGCGGCATCGATCCGCGGCCAAGGCGAGCCGTATTAACCGCGACGAGCCCGAGCGCGCGCGGCCGCCAACTTCTCTCAGGGGCAAGGACAAGGTCTCGGGCAAGGTCGCGGCCGTCGCGCGCCTCGTGACACAATTACTCGTACGCCTCTCTCGGGCGCGCGCGCGAATCGACCGCGCTCGGCCGCGGGGGGGGGAGGTGGGTGGGGAGCGCGAGCGCGGCGGAGCTCTTGCCCTCCTCGTTGCCGGCGTCGCCGCGATGCGACGGCAGCGCGGTATTCGTGTGTATGCTCTTACGTACGTACGTGCAAGCATATATATATATATATATATATATATATATATATGTGTATATACGTGTATATATTGGTATTGCAAATACATCGTGGGCGGGTGGCGCTCGGATTTTTGTGGGCGTATCAGCAATTTTTCTATACGAATCTGGACGTGTTTTGGCCAGATGTTCTGTTTTTCATCCGCGACCCTTCACAGTCGAACGCCGCTACGCGTAAATGATGCACTCTTAACAGGATCGCCGAATATTCCCACAATATTTATTAGATTTTTACGTCAAAGATTCGTTCGTTCGCGACTTCACTCGCGCAATTCAGACGATCTTGATATTTGGACTTGCGACCGAGTATAGGTTGATTATGGCATAGGATACTTTACAGATGGATGCGTTCGATTCGTTCTGTAAACCAATCCTGCTATCTGTGTAACAATCGTAATAATAATAACAATCGCTAATCATTTAATGTCCGGGTTAGAAATTGAATTTTTCATTCTTATGCTTTCAATCGAAAAAAAATACGAAGAAGAAATTGAAAATTCTTTCTATAATTATTCGAATCGATCGTAGCGGATTATTTGTTTAATTTAATTTTACAATTCACGGATATTATTGTTGCTAACGAACGCGCTGCCATTTCCAATAATAACGTTGACGATATTGCGCAAGAACCATTTGATGCTGCATGCCCGAAGGCACGCTTACAATTTTGTATTTGCGGGTTTTATAGCTATATATATATATATATATATATATATATATATATATATATATATATATGGCATCACCTTGAGAGCTGCGCTGTATTGGTAAACAGGTTAACATTCAAATAGCAATTTGTTTGGATATTTTCTAATTATTATTTGTAAGTCAAAAATAACTATAACTTTGTTTACTCAAATCATCTAAGAAAGAAAAAACATCGTTAAATGTATATTTTAAGATATATTTCCTTTTTTTTTATTACACCTAGAACCGCTGTACTCGAACGTTAGAAAAATTTCGAATAAGATGACTCAATTTAGAATCTTAAACAAGTAGGAATTAATTATAAATTTACTATATATATGTTAAAAGATTTCAACGATTCAAGACGTTTGTTTTTTTTTTAAGTAAATCAAGCATTATAAAAAGTCAAAGATATTTTTCAGCACGCGCGCACAACCGCATTAAATGACTTAAGTATCAATAATTTTATGATAACTATATTAATATTCTTTTAACATGCAGTTATTGGTCGAAAATTTTTAAATTCTCAAATGTTTAAATTCTCGTCTAAAAGAGGAAAAAATTCGAATTTGAAAATTATAATTTACGTTTCGCAGCTTTTGAATAGAGCATTTTGCAAATTGAAATGAATTTTATACTTTTGCAAATCGTGTCGATAGTCCGTATTATTATTAAAATCATTATTGGAATTTAATTACATTATCTAGGAGAGCCTCTCGTAATTTTTCAAAATGCTCGATTTATTCATCGTTTTAAAATTATCCAAGGGTCTATTATGAAAATTTAATAAAATTAACGATTAAAATTAATCTCGACAGAAAAGTTCATTCCCTACATTTTTCCATCCGATTCCAATTACATCCATGCAGTAAATCCAAGAAAACATCCAGAGTAATACGTGTACGTCGCATCAATTCATGTACGGTAAAACGCGCTAATTTGACAATGGTCCCGAATCGAAGACGATCGGACAGACGAATCGCCGTGAAACGAGCACCGGTCGACTGGCGCGCGTTCGCCAGCGACGCGTACGAGCTCCAAGGGAGCGGTAAACTTGAGCGTCGATCGTTGATGGATTTGGTCGGGACTGCCCTGATTTATCGTCCCTTCGACGTCGCGTAAAAGCAGTCGAAGTAGGCGGGCGCTCGGCAAGCGCACGCGGGATATTCCGACACAGATACTTAGATACGCTAATTCCTACTTAAATTCCTGCTTAGATACGCTAATCGACAAATTTCATAAAATGATTCCTTGATATTCCAATACGATCGTCGGACTAATGGCCTTGTCAGGATCAATTTTCGGAATTATTTTACCGAGCCGATACAAAGCGCGCCTTGCAATCGGCGTTGCAGATTGATAAAACATTAAAATGTTATAAGCAATACTTTGTTATTGGCGTTGAAATAATACTAACAAGCTTTATATAAAAGTACAAAGCCGACAATGTACGTGTATACACATACACGCACACATATATATATGAATACTCAAAATTGGCAAATAATAATAATGTCAATTTTTTAATTCAAACCGATTCTTACTCGTACAAGGACATTCCGTATATATATATATATATATACACGACCTTGTACATTTTTGATGAGCTGATTATCAGAATACAATTTCATTATACAAAATGTTAACGCAACGTATGTACGAGCTCGCGTCGAAATGGAAAAATGTCGAAAACACAATATTTAACATTTTATGTAAGACTCGTATACGTGAACGGAGGGGCCTTTACCGCCGTCGTGTGTCGACGCCTGTCCGTGTGTCGCGCGCGTGCGAGCGCGCCTCGTATCGCGAAAATACACTTACGACAGTAACATTGGGAATAAGCGCGAAAATTAATCGGGACGTGAGGGAGAGAGAGAGAGACAGAGTCCCGCGCGTGCGTGTCAAATCAATCGAGAAAAATGAGAAAAAAGTTTCCGAGCAGAGCTCGACGTTGGCTGGCCGTTCGTAGAGCCATCAGGTACATATTACGTAATCACTTCCGGCGCGCGCACGCGTCGACCGACCCGTGCTCGTTCCTCCCTCTCGCCACGCGCGCTACTATGTGTTGCCTCCCTCCCTGCCGCCGTCCCATCCTTCATTCGCGCATAAAGCAAAACAAGGCATAAATAACGCAATAACGCGGAAGCGAGATGCGCGCGGGATAAACTCGTCTCCCGCGATCAGCGCTATCCGCGTTGTTTACACACACGCACGCACGCGCGCGCGCGCGCACATCCTCGCATTTCTTTAAAGGTTCTCCGATGCTCTCCTGTGCCTTAATACCTTCTCCCCCGTAGGTTACACACCATCCATTTCTCTCGCTCTCTCTCTCTCTCTCTCTCTCTCTCTACACCCGAATATAACTTCCGAAGAAAAAAAACCACGCGCATCAGCCCACCCTCCTCTTCTCAATTTTTTGTTGCATCGGCCGCCGACGTGACCTTCGCGTCGACTGTAATATACTTACGTGTGCATGTACACATTTGATGCAATTGCATTGGCGCACGCGCGCGCGTTATTCTCGCGGTTATGCAAGAATTTCAAGGTCGCGACCGGCGCACCCCCCCCCACCTCCCGCCATCTTCGCACCATTCCGTGAGCAATAAGCGATCCTCGCGCGATTACATTATAATACGGATTTTGCCGGGTTCTTCGCTTTATTATAATAAATGACCGCAACCGAGTGAAGAACTGAGCGCCAAATATATATATATATATATATATATATATATATATATATATATATATAATCTATGGAAGATACAGTGCAATGAACGCACGAGAATAATCGGAATAACATATATAATTCGTTGATCGAATACATTTAACTAATCGAATAAAATAAATTTTTGCCCATAATTTAATTATTCGTCTGTAGGTTTCGTGGTTCTATTTGTACATTAACTAACAAAAGTTTAGATATGTGCGAGCTAAGATCTTCGTGTCCTCGATGGATGAAAGGTGTGCACAGTCACACTACCAAATCACATTTTTTAATTGGTTAATCAGCTGAGTTTTATTTTATGCATAAGTAGTTGGTAAAATATACGAAAAATAAATAGAAATAGCGCACTCCATTTTCATTGAAAATGCTTCAGAAATGTATATACTTACTTTATTATCTTTTTTCCAGTTGACTAATTTTGTTTTTAAACCAGTAACTTATTTATTTCTAAATTATTTCTATATACTTTTGGACTAAAATAAATTTATCTCTCCATTTGTCTCATGCTAGAACTATAATCGCCAGATTTCGTCAGATGTATCATCTATTTTATATTATTCTTATTATACTAACATTATTAGTATTATCCGTTATTCTATATTAGGTATTATGGCATTTATAACAGCGTCAAACATTTAACAACTCATCAAATATACTACATTACGCTTACAAGACAAATTTTGGCAATGTCCATTCTATGTGGGGATTTTCAAGTGGTTCATCAGGAAATCAGATTATTATAAGAATATGTGCTAGATGCAACAAAAAATGTTATATATAAATAAATATATGTAATTTGAAATACACCCTCGCGCAAAGTTAATGAAAATGTAACCTCGTTTTTATGTTTTCCATAAAATAAATCTTCTACATACTAATTATCTCCGGTAAAGTTAAGATGGGTAATAATATATGCTACAATTTATCGCTCAATCAGGTATAGATTTTCAGTGGTTGAATTCTGGACTTCATCAATTATGTTATTATTTTGGGGGACAAAATATTGTAGAACGCTATTTTTTTTTATCCGAATTAAAGAATTTTCTTTAACAGACTCATTTACGCAAATATTTATGCGTATAAATTAGTTAGTATGCGTTTTTAATTAGTTAATACAGCATCAGCGAAAAAGCAAAATTTTCTTCAACGAACGAAATAATTTTCGACGAATAACTTTTCGAGAAATAATTCGTGCCACGAATGGAATAACCCCGTACGCATACGCGCGCACTACTCTGCGCGTAAGTTATCAGGGATATATAATACTCTGTAGCTTGTCAGGACAAAGGTGCGCGCGCGCGGGCACGCGCGACGTTTTTCGACAGATCCAGCGGGCCATTCGTGGGGCGGGTTGATGAGCCCAAACGCCCGCGCAAACGCGCGGATAATATGCAGCGGGGGCGCGCGCTCGCCGCTCGATAGATCGATCGACCGACTCGTCGCGTGCGCGCGACTTTCCCTTTCGATCTTTCTTGTATTAAGAGCGAGTCTGGTAACCCCCGACCTTGAAATTAATGTCGAGGCTGTCTGCATTTTCTATATTACGAACGGCCCGCGCCCGCTATATACCGCGCGCGCCGATATATATATATATATATATATATATATATATATATATACACACATACAATGTCGGGCGAGAAGTCTGCTGTGCTATTATAAACGGTCAGGGTCTGGCGAAGCCCTTCAAGTATGCGTCGCGTCTCTGCCCGAAGGCCGATCGAACAGGTTCACCTGTCCAGCTATCGATGCATGGGATGATGGCGGTCGCGTGCGCTACATAGATTATCTATATATATATATATATATATATATATATATATATATATATATATATATAATATATAGCAGAGAGAGAGAGAGAGAGAGAGAGAGAGAGAGAGATCTTTTCCTCGCTGTAAATATCTGTAGCGAATACTTAAACTATTATTGTACTTACTATGTGGAAGGCATTATAGTAGGTTAATATAAAATGGATATTATGATTTTAATTCGAAAAATTGATTTTCCTTTTTTTTATCTCTGTGGAGTATCCCTCAATCGTGTGTAAATCATGTTTAAAATAAGTTACTACAGTAAATGTTTAGAATTAAGTTACTTTATTAATTCAGAAAAAAAGATTATGATTAATATATGTATTTATTATTTACGGCATAGCGATATAGAAGAAGGAAAATTGTATAATTAAAATTTTTCAAGACAATGTTTCGTCGAATACAATTGTAGTAAAAACGTAAAGCAAGCAACATCTGCATCGTCGTAAATAGCGAGTAAGAAGCCCAAATGAAAAATCCTTGCAAGCTATAATTATATTAATGGCGCAAATCATCGGCTGTTGACAAGTGCATCAAGATTTTGACGCGTTCGCGCAAATGCTCGACGTAAATATACAGTGTATACAAACAATATGCATATATATTTATAAATACATCGAAAAGCGTACGAAAGACCTCCAGATTCCACGGTGCGTTACCGAACGGGTTGTTGTTGTTGTTATTATTATTATTGTTATTATATTATTATATTATTATTATCCAAGTTGTACAAGCAGCGCGGCCGTGGATAACCCCGGTTACATATTAATTCGACCAAATGGACGAGACGCGGAGACAGAAAGCTCGCGCCAGTGGCAATTGCCGACCTTCGCTTATATACATATATATATATATATATAATATAGATATATACATATATATATATATATATTATATTATATATATATATATATATATATATATATATATATATATGTATCTCATCAAAAATTTCCTTCGCGCATCGACACGATTATACATTGTACTTCGGCGCGACTAAGCGCGCGCTCATCTTAACAAAATTTATTACGTAAGCCATATAATATTTTTCCAAAATGTTGCCAGCATTATTTCTTATGTTTTTTTTTGGTTTCCGTCGGACGTGTGCGTAGAGTTTGCGCAATTCGAGATATCTCGAAAACATCTGGATCCGATAAAATGGCAATTCGCTTCGAATATGATAAAGAGCGGGTTTTGATACAAGGACTGTAACGTTAAGTTATTGGCTTTTTCTTTCATCGTTCATTTTTTTCATTTTTTCTTTTTAATTTATCGATATTCTCGTTTCCGGAGTAAAACTTAATAATTAAGGTTTAAATAACCTAAGAAACAAAGAACTGGAACTTTGTGCCAAAGCAAAGGTTATCTGGTAATTTTTTAAATCAAATTCTACAAAATTTCATACGAACAATTTTATTATAGAAGACACGCAATGCTGCGAATTTATTCAGGGGTCACAGTGCTTTGGCTACATCCTGTACACTCCAGCATTTCGTTTACAATAAGCTGATGAATTGCGGCGTACATATTCATTCGATATCATATCATTTCTAAAGAAACACTTTTTAGCGTCCCTTTATCGGATGTGCCTTTATTCTTTTAAATGGGAATGATACTTCTCAATTCATGCATCTTCATTTGAGAAATTAGTTATATATATGTATATATATATATATATATATATATATATATATATATATATATATATAATTGACGTTTAACCGAGTGTATTTTTAAATGTATTTTCGATAACACAATCAGAGGATTGATAGTCTGCTTCGTTAATTTCACTGGGCGAGTAGCCTCTCTTCTGTATTTGTTAAACTTTCTCAAGCTGCCCTGTTAATGAATGTGACAGGTAATTGTCGAAAGTAAATCAAGTTGCAGTTGCCGCGCAGGGGTCGGCAAACCAAATGAACATTGCTAATTTAAATTTTCTTAAATCAACAGACTTCAGAATTACTCTTCTACCATTATCTTTAACTCACACTCCGTTTCGCTGCACGTATACGTACCGATATTTTTCAAATCTTGATAGACGATCTTAATGCGCTTTCTCATATTTTACATAACTGAAAATTATAATATTAATATGATAATATCAATATTCCGTCGTAAATTTAGGATCGCGTGGATATCCAGGTCGTTGAACGCGTCTTTCTCAGTATCTGGATCTGGATTCGTTTCGGTAAAATTCTAAACTTTAAAAGACGAACTATCAAAAATTCTCTTCCCCATATCGTAGAGGGTTGAAAATTGAGACATAAGCTCGCACTGGAAGACGATGTGATATTGTACAATGGATTCGATTTATCAAAGTTCCAAATAGAATTTTCATTAAAGTTTTTTAAATTGATAATGCAAAGATAATGCAAAGATGAAAAATAATAGCACATTTGGCTAATAAAATAAACGACTTGATTAAAAAAAAATTGAAATAATATTAATTAAAATTTTAAATAATATTGGTGATGGTTAATTTTTGATTAAAAATGAAAAGTCTGGTCTTATGAAACGAAATGGCTGATGAAGTTTCGATGTCCTCAATATACAGTCTAAATCGATGAATACAATTTTAGACACTATTTTATATAGTTTTATGTCGCAAGCCGAGGGTAATCTTTTATCAGTCTCGCGTTTTCATTTGTAATAAAAAATTAATAATGTTTATCATTTTAAAAATTGATATAGTTAAATATAAATCATTTATAGAGCGATGGAGAATCGGAAAAAAGGGATACATTTATCGAAATTCTGTTCTTGAAAAGGATTTATTATTAATTGTTTATTTCAATATTTTTGTTTGAACGAGCGTGTCTTATAAGAAGTAATATTTTTCCATTTATATCTCGTATTTTTTTTTTTACCTCCTAGAAACAAAATTTTCAAATCCCAGCCTAATAGAGCGTGATCTCGTAAAGGTCAGAGAGGCAGTTAAATGACATCCACGACACGTACATGACGTCTATACGTTCATATTGCGCAAGCGCTCGTAAAAAAAAAAGTTTGAAAAATGCATAAATTAAATGTAAATCTAGTTTCAGTGCCGCTATGCAAATGCCGACGAAATTCACGCGTTACACGCCGAATTCAGGACGACGACGCGGATTATTTCGATCTAGAATTCCGAAACAGGCTCGTAAAAGTTAACCTACATACTGTACGACAAATCATGTCCAAATTTATTATACCGTTTGCGTAAATTTCTCCAAAATTCAACAAACAAAGAATGATGTCACAATTTGCGCAATGAACTTTTTGATCGACGAAAGTTACGGCGCAGCGTGATAATTGAGGATATTCCTTGATTTTATGATATTTTTATAAAACTTTTGATAGAAATTGAATACTTTTCTAATTGTATTAAATTGTGCAGATTATAGATTCATATTTATTAGTAAGTAAGTACTAGGTAACTAAGTAATCTCTAAAGATTTAGTCCGGGAAGAATGCATTGAGTCCTTTTTCCCTAATTTTACAATTGTCAGGGAAAATCTGAACATTCTAGTCATTAGTCTCGAATAAAGTTGAGAATTTTTACTTGCAGGCTAACTTTTTATTAATAAACTCGTTGTGCCAAATAAATATCAGTTTAATGTAATTGTCACGCTGTCTTGATGAAATATAGATGTATACATCTCGCATTCAGTGCGCGAACCGCCCCCTTCGCCAAATTTAACGGCAAACGGCTGCGAATCCCTAAATCACTGAGATTACACCGACGGACGCGTTGATGCTACGTCAGCCGGCCGATCATTCGCATTGAGAAAGCGTTTCAACCGTATAATGGCTTATACGTGTATGCTTGTCCGACACCCCCCTTGAAAGCCGATGAAATTCCGGCAAATTCATAAATAACTCGGAATACGTAATAATGACTTCGACAAATTGCAGAAGCAGCGCGGTCGGCCGGCGAGCCAGTGCGTAAATCATTGGGGGAAGGTTTTACGCCGGGACGTAAGGAGAACCCGCAAAGCTCGGATATACGTGTGGAGTTCGAGCAAACTCGACGTTTACAACAGACGCGCGCGCGCGGGACCCACGCATGTGCGTGTATACTTAAGGGATAATGGCGGGCGACTAATTCAATGAGCGCGAGGGGGCGCGTTGGTGGTTTCGGCGTCGTCGGCGCAAAAGTTTAGCCGGCCGGCTGGCCGGTCGGTCGCGCGGAGGAGATCGAGAAGAGGAACCGCGGCCTTGGGGATACCGCGAAGTCGTAAACTGTCGTCGACCCTGGGGAACGGCGAAAACACTTATCCGTACTTTATATATATATATATATATATATATATATAATATATATATATATATATATATATGTATGCCAATTCTGTTTCAGTAAACTCGCGCAATATGTCCTTTCGCTCGTTTTACTGTATACCTGTTTTTCTTCTTCTTCTTCTTCTTCTTCTTCGTACGAAGATCGTATATCCTGCTCTCTTATTTGAATGTCTTTACTATCCAAGACAAATTATTTATATATATATATATATATATATATATATATATATATATATATATATATATATATAATCTGGAAACGACAGAAAGCATCACTTGCTGTCTTTATAATATTCATATATCTTCGCTGCATGAATGCATGCCACATTTAGCTTAAAGCATACAATGAAAATTTTTCAACCATTTTTATCTTTCACATCAGAAGAATTATGATCTTTTGGTCAAGGTATGGCCAATACAATTATCGCACAGCCGAAATTATCTTGATAATAAACAGATTTCTTTTCAAGTACCAAGCTTCCGCAATGCTTAACTTTCTAGCAAATGAATAATATTTGGAAAATACAGACTCATCGGAGATGAATAGAAGATTGAAAGATTTAATATGCGAATTTACTTGTGAAACTGTACGTGTTTCATTGCAGTTTCAGTTTTATGAGAACGGAAACAAGATTTATCATTATTTGGTGAATAGTTGCTAAGAAGGATATCTTGAAATTCCAGTATAAGTGACATTTTTTTGTGATAAATTGTTAATGCTAAAATTAACCGTGTTTCACTTTTCATTAAGTATATGATATAATTTTGCGGCGAAAGTCATAAAGAGATTAACAATAATGAAATTCCGGTTAGCCGATTATACAAAATTTTTCTATTAAATGTGCATAAATTATCTATATAATAAAAAATGAAAGAACATTTATAATAATAAACTTAATTTTTAGCAATATTATAAATTAATTTTTTTATTCGATAAATATTGGATGTACAATAAGCTTCCAGCTTCTTTCCAAAATGTGAGGTTTTATTATGAAAAGATGGTTATGCATCCTTTATTCAAAGTATGGTTCATCGGAAGCTATGACTTTTACCCATTTTTCTGATACTTTATGGATTTCCGAAAAAAAAAATTCTCGCCTTTCGAGCCCAAGAACGTATCGAGCCAATTTTTGATTCTCTCAACTGAAATGAACCGTAATCCCGTAAGACAGTTCTTCGTTCATCGAAACAAGTGGTTGTCAGATGGTACTAAGTCTGGACTGTAGGGCATGTGAGGCCGAATTTACCATCCACTATTCTCCAAATAGTTTAACCGATGCATCAACACGTCGCCGGGCGTTATCATGATGAAAATTGACGGACTCATGCCTGGTACCACATTCTGGCCGTGTTTCCTATGATACTCGCATCAAACGAATAAGTTGGGTTCGATAGAATGGTCCTTCGATGGTTTCACCATTGAGAAGCAATTCGTCGTATACGACACCCTTCTTATGCCAACATATGCTGAGTATGACCTTCTTTACGTGAGTATTACGTTTCGGCATCGATCGGGCGGGCTCGCCGGCTTTGTATAGGATTTTTCACATTTAGCGTCTAATTCCTTGTCTTTAAAACTTTTTGGCTTTCCGGAGCGATCCTTGTTTGCAGCTTTTAAATTACCACTTTTAAACCGTTGAAACGACATGTGGTGCGATGATTCACCAATACGTTCCGCCTTATAAGTTTCCGAAAGCCAACGATAGGTCTCAGCCCCACTTATTCTCATATTAAAGAATAGAAGCAGCGCTTCCCGTAAATGACGTTTAGTTGGCTGGAAACTTGCCATGATTTGTGCTCGATAAAATAAATGACACCGGAAGAAACGCTCAAATATAATGCTGCAATGTTGGTGACAGATAGAGAATATACAAATGTAACACACGAGGTATGATATTTCTGCCCGAAATCCACTAGTGATGCAATTTTTTATCAATCGCTGGAAACTTACTTGTGGACCAATAATTTTCTGAAATATCAGGTTTTTTTGTATGATTTCTACTTTTTTTGTAACAATCTTTTATTTGATGGCATTTGGTCTATGATGTTAAGTTCCATTCTATATATGAAGGCGACTTTCGGACAGGTCTAATTGTACAGGTGTTCTTGTCATGCTTTTACTTGCATTTGTACGCACTTGGCTTCAATTTTTTGTCACCTTTACCGTCATTTTTCCATCGTTTGTTCCACTTGATTGGTACTTGTCTTGCAATTATTTTCTTTGGATTGCTTCAATATTGATTGCTTCTTTAGATGAATTTACTGAATCCGTCTTTGAGTGACCGATTGAACTTCGTTTGAAAATTCGTTTGAAAACATAATTATTAAAATTTATACAAAGATTTATTCAATTTTATTTGAATTTCTATAATTTATAGTTGTGTCGTACTGATGGTTGGTTCGTGAAAATTTGGACTGATATTGTAAACTAATTTATAGAATCATTCAAAGATAGAAATTTGTATACAAACCGAGATCGATATTCAGTTAATTACTAGTTTTTTTGTTTTCGATATTCACTTTTCCAAGTAAAATCAATTTTTTAATGCACTTTGTTACCATTTTTTTCGTGCAATATTAATCAAATTCTATACAGCGCCGTAAATACCATATTTGAAAAGGTAGTATATTCGAAATGACTTTCTTATATACTAAACGTTACATATTGTTACTGCGATCGAACAATTTTATGTGTAGAATTAAAGACTTTATTATAAATTCCAATGGAATCAGAGAATACATTTTGTATTGAGTTTAGTGTAATGTAAAAAATATCTATAAAATGTGAAATTATCGACTTTATTATACTACTACTTCAATTGTGCACATTCGGTGAAAATTTTCTATCATCCAAATCAAATTGAAGTTTAAATAAACATACGTATTAAAACGAAAAAAGCTATTCGCAATACGTCGTTTCATTTTTCAATTTTATTTTTACGCTAATTTATGCTAAAATTAATACAATGATTAGTGTTAAGTTCTTTATAATAACAAATATATGTTATTTATTGGAAATTGTTATATTCCGAATATAAGAAAAAAATCGTGGGTACCCTTATAAGGTGAAGGGTGTTTATAATTATGGAAAAGATTTATAATGTAGTAATAAAATTCAATACGGTCCGTACCGATCTGCTTTTACCTGGTAATAGCTAGAGACGGAAAGGGTCGAAGGGGGAGGAGCGCGCTGTATTGCAGGACCTTCAAGGCATGTTTTGGAAACTATTATTGAGCGACCATCGAAGAGAGAACGACAGAGTTTTCTGTATCAGCATTCAGTGTTACTTGTACGTTTTTCTGTAACCTAAAATTGTTCTATTTTTACAATAAATATTGTAAAGATTCTTTATGTTAAAATAGTTTGTTTTTAATTCATTGTGTTTTTGCTAACATTATTTTACTATAACCCAATCATAATGAGGAAAAGACATAGGTAATTGTTTTGTACAATTTCGGAACAGTTTATATATATATATATATATATATATATATATATATATATATATATATATATATATATTATTGGCACTATATGCAGAAATTGGACGCAACCCATATTTGTGAAAGTTATATATAAACAAGGTCAGTCAAGTATTTAGCAAAGTTTATATAAATGCTCGGCGACTATATATGTATAAAGAAGACGTGAAACTCGCACGCA
Source organism: Sycobia sp. Sy_11 (assembly GCA_018907035.1). NCBI lineage: Eukaryota > Metazoa > Arthropoda > Insecta > Hymenoptera > Epichrysomallidae > Sycobia > Sycobia sp. Sy_11. The sequence continues at coordinate 1,192,565 of JACCIC010000019.1, forward strand.
CACACGCACACACAGACACATAAAATCACTTTTTGCCGAATTTTTCCGGTCGCCTAATGAATAGGTACACCTATATAGCCGCTCGCCGTCGCTCATGGCGAATATCGGGATTTCACAAATTATCGAGGCGACTCGCGCGGCGGCGGCGGCCGCGGCGAGAACAGCGTTGTTTAGAAAGTAGGTAAGCTAGAAAGTAAGAGTTTCTTCCTCCTTCTCTCTCTCTCTCTCTCTCTCTCTCTCTCTCGCGTCGTTTCTCGGCCGGTGCTCCGGCAAAAAAGTCAGCTTTTCATTTTTAGCGCGGTCGCCTCGCCGCGCCGCGAGTTCGCCTGGATCATCGAGCGTTATTTACGATCGTCGCGGGGGAGGCGGGAGAAATGGGTAGGGGGGGGAGGAGGAGGAGGGTCTGACGGAACAACTTCCTGCAGTTCTGGAAGATTTATCAAAATAAGCGCGTCGAATGGAAAGCGAGACTCTCGGATCGCATCGAGCGTCGTCGGCGGCGTGAGGTCAAGAGGTCGTTGTATACAAGAGCGGGAGGTTTCACAATTAGAAATTCTCCGTCGATGAAGAGTAAGAGTGTATGTAAGCAAGAGCTGCCACCTTGATTAATGAACCGCAGAGAATGAGAGAGAGAGAGAGAGAGAGGGATTTCACGACCTCATTGTTACGACGTTTTCTCCTTTTGCGGTGCGCTGTAGAGAGAGGTGCGCGCGTTACGTGATTTGATATATAGAGGCGCCGTTACTGCGTCCTATAATAAGCGAAATGCGAGCGAGAGAGCAGAGAGAGAGAGAGAGAGAGAGAGAGAGAGAGAGAGAGAGAGAGAGAGAGAGGGGGGGGGATAGGCGCATAAGAGAATCAGTCGAAGGATTCTAAAGAAGAATATATATTTAGATTGTTCTGAATTAATGGTATGGATGACATTTTATTCTATTGTGGATTTTCACTACGCTGGAGACCCCGATGGGCCAATGGCTTTACGCAACTATATACATAACGATTCGACGATGGATTTTTTGATTTTCGCATCGCGCGAATTTTCTGCACGGAATCGAACTTAACTGGCGCGTTCCATCAATCAATTCAATTAATCTTTACATTGAATCAATCTTACATTGTATATAAATTTAGCGAGTCTTATATTTTTAAGCAATTCTTCAAGCTCCACGTGTGATAATATAGAAAGATCGCTTTCAAAATTTAAAACCTGACTGATTGTTTTTCTCACTTTTTCCGTATGGGTCAATATTAAATGCTCTACTTGTAATTTAAATAGTTTAATAGCCTAGCCAACCAACAGGCATACATTGTGGAAAAGGTAATTCTTGAAAAATTAATTAAAGCGTCTCAATATGATAAAATATTACGCAGTATGTATAATAGGATGTAATAACAGTGAGTATTTTTTTTATGGAATAATAAATGATTTTATAAGCAATAACAGCAGCAACGTTTTCAAAAATGCGATCGATCAAGCTCTAGATGACGATGACGACTTCTTTTTTTTTTCAAATATTTAATTAAAAACGATCATCCTCAATGGTAAATATCAATAAGCAGCTCATTTAAATGCCTGAAACCTTCCATGAAGGTGCGATTTTAGTCCGCTGATGGTTGGGACTTTCTTAAGCGCTTGAATTTTATCATACACTTGTATACTCATTGTAATAGTGAAATTTAGCGCATACTTTTAGTTCTAATTCTTCAGCCATTATCAAGTGTATTTGAAATATAATTTCTAAAAATCATATAAATGGAATTTAAATGGTATTTTCCGATCATTATATATATATATATATATATATATATATATATATATATATATATATATATATATATATTGCAAATAATTGACTGAGTTAGAAATACATTAGCTGATGGAAATAAAGTTCAAAAAATTAGAATTTGCCTACGTCCTGTTTGCGCGCACACACACACACACACACACACACACACGCGCGCGCGCGCAAAAACGCAACGAGAACTCGCGCTATGTTCGCGCGACGAATCCAGAATTAATCGAGCAGGCAGTCCTTTTTTGTTCCAATGAATCTTGGTCGCATCCGCGCGCCTCGCGGGTGTAAAAACCTTCTAAAATAGAGTTTCTCAATAAAGAAAGTGCGAGTCGTGTAAGAGAGAGAGAGAGAGAGAGAGAGAGAGAGAGAGAGAGCGACCAGGGAGAGGGGGGCAGCAGATAGATAGAGAGGAGCAACGCGCGCGGGTGACGAAAAATCAGGACTCCCGCGCCGGTACATGCACGAAGAAAGGCGAGGGGTCCCGACGGTTAAGTGGGTGGCGAAAAGGCGCGCGCGGTATATTAACTCCGACGAAGAAAGTACAGTCACGGCGCGGGCGCGCCACCTCGGCTTGAATACTTTCTCCGGCATCGGCGTGCCGTATATATATATATATATATATATATATATATATATATATATATATATCGTCCGCGCCGGCGTCGATCTCGACGCGCGGCACGTGACCTGGATCCTGTTCGCGCGGCCACGGTTTCACTTGCTCTGGTCTTATAACTATATATATATATATAGATGTGCCCTTTTTAGTTCACGCTGTAGAGGCTAGCTCTTCCTTTTGTTCCAGATATAAGAGTGGATAGCATAGAGAGTTATAATTTTTTTTCTATTGTTTTTGTAACAGCGACGGATATTATCGTCAAAATGTAGGTATATCTATACATATTATTGGATATATATATATATATATATATATATATATATATATATATATATATATATGTATGTAATACACGTATGTAAAATTAGAACAGAGTTTTCGGATGAAAGTGGATTGAGTGTGTAGGAGAAAATCGTTTTCTAGTTCAGTTTGAGACATTTTGAATTTACGACGAGTAAATGCGGTCTATCTGTACGCAATATAATGAACCCGAGACACGGTAATTTATAAGATTCTAATAGTATAGCAGAGTGGGCGTCGTTTCAAGTTGTCGAGAATTTGTTATTATTATTATTATAATATATATATATATGTATTAGTAAAGAAGAGTTTTATGAATTGCATCTCCGTATCAATTCAAATAAAAGAGGCCAAATAATTTTAAAATCAAAAAAGTTTATTCGAACGAAATACATTAATATATAACGTGGAAATGAAGATAAATAAAGATTCACATTATAATTAAGCATTTTTCAAACGATGGCAATTATGTGGTCATCGTAATTACTTATATCAACTAACTTTATACTTGCGTGTTAATAATTTGTTTTCTCAATGTATAATAGATTTTATGTATTTTTTTTTCAGAGAAAAAACGGTAATTCCAAACAAAAAAGAATACGAGCGGTGTTATCGTAAGAAAGAAAGAAAGTTAATATGGGTAGAGTCTAGCATGTAGATCAATTAGGCGAAAAGGGGTCATTAGGCGTATAGGTATGTCATTTACGGGCTTAACTATATTGGAATTTTAAGATACTGTTTATCCTGTCTAAATCGTTATATCAGTGGAATATTTCTGTTTTGTCATTCTGTTTATAAATGAGGTATATTATGGACGCTCTGTAATATACGTATAATATACACATTTACATTTAAAAATTTAAGAATCTAGTTATATTAGAGCGTACCGATATAATGTTTATCGTGTCTCATATATAATCTTTCCATTTCGCTAGTGACCTTCCATAAAACACGCGTTTTATACAAATTTCGTGATCAATGATGGTGTATGTATGTATACGCATACCTGCGCCATCACCTATATTTTGAGGGTTTTCACGTTGTATTGCAGATGGGTTACGAACGTCATACGCAGTGTTCGAGGTCAAAAACTTCGTATATATAAACGTATATATAAATGCATATATATATATATATATATATATATATATATATATATATATATATCTATATATAACACCTTTAGCAGTTAGAAAGTTGTGCGGGGAGTCTTTTTTTTTCTTTCACTTATATAGACCTCGAACAATGTGCACCGCGCCTCGCAAATCCATTTCCAGTCGTTGCTCTGAGATTTACGTCTTTCCAAATTGGAAATCAGAGTCGAGAGAGTGAGTGAGTGAGTGAGTGAGTGAGAGAGAGAGAGAGAGAGAGAGAGAGAGAGAGAGAGAGAGAGAGAGAGAGTGATAGACGAGAGACTAAACTGGCCATATCTAATTAATTAGGCGAATCCCCGCGAGTTGTACGTCGTATAAGTCTCGCGGACGCCTCTATCCCTTTTTTATCCATATAGCTCTGCGGCAATAATTGCGGGTCCCCGCGCAATTTGTGCGTTCTTTGGACGCCTGTACGTGCGAGGAGCGCGCGCGCGTATGCGTCGACGTACCACGAAATGGAACGATTTCTATAACGTGTATATACAAGAAAAGTCGTAAGGGGACGGGCGAGTGCCTCGTTTTCAATTTCGCGTGGGTTTAGAAAATAATGGCACGGCGCCGCAATTCTATTTTCTCGAAATTTTCAACGGCGCGATTCGAAATTGCTCCAACGTTTGTTATTCATAAATTTATGCCGTATGATTATCATATTGATAAGTTGAAAGAGAGACACGATCATCCGTAATGCTAATCGTGAATTAGAAACAGGGCATTGCTGATCCGCTGTAATGTATTAAAAATATTGTCCATTAATTAATAATGAACATTATAAATAATTAAAAACAACGTCACTCTAGGGTTTCAATAAATAATTTAGAAATTGCAACTTTCTGCATTTCCACTCGTACCATTATAAATGTCATGAAGAAAAAATAAATTCTCGATGAGAACCGGAATTATTTTCCAGAATAAGAGATTCCTATTCATTTCAATTCAAGCGAAATACGCGTGTTGTCTGTATCATATTGCCTTTGTCTATTCGTAATGGAATGCTGATAAAAATGAAGTTCCAAATATATAAGATAGAGTCGAAATCTGATATTTCTAGATAGGCCGCAATTAATTAAACATATTCACTTTACATTCTAAATAATTCCGATATTTGCTCACTTTTTAATTGCCATCTTCATAATCGCATCTGTATAAAACAAAAATGGACTCGTTGTTTCGAACATATGCTCCAATTCGATTGCCATCGGGGCAATTCCTTCTTTATTTCCCAGTTTATCCCTGTATATCTCTCCAAATGGCCCGAAAGCTGTGATAATAAACGACCGTTTCGCGACTCTGGAAAATTTCACCCGCCACGGTAAATTATCGCCTCGCATTAATCCGAGAGCTGATCCGGTCGTGTATAGGCGCAGTGAAAGTAAAGCGGCGCAGGATCCTTTCGCGAGACTCCGCTCTCTCGGGCTTTTAATCCATTCAAATTTCTCGAATGGCAATTCTCTGTCCTGCAACCTTCAATCAATCCCTCCCACCCCCCTCTCTCTCTCTCTATCTCTTTGTAACACCCACCCCTCATTCTCACATTCGCGTAAAAGTATTCTTGTCTGTTGGACAGAACCCCGTCGCACCCATATATATACATACATATCTATATATATACACCGGGGTAACTGGGTCGCGCCCGAGAGTGCAAAAACCCAGCGATCGACGATCCCTCGCGCGCACCCACGCGAAATCTCGAAAGCGAGATCTACATCTCCCCCCTCCTGTCTCTCCTTCTTTCTTTAACGTTGCGAGCGCAACTCTCACACTTTCACAGGTATATATAAATATATATATATATATATATATATATATATATATATATATATATATAACAGAGAGTGGGGGCTCAGAAAACGAGTGCGCGGCGACGTCTATTGGGTGTCGTTGAACTCTCGGAGACTGGCGCTTATGCAAGCGCCGCCCCGCCGCGGTCGCGCCAGCGTATATATATATATATATATATATATATATATATATATATATATATCTGATGTGTTGAAAATGTAAGGTATTTACACTCGATTATTTTCTTATACTGGTAGATTCGCTCCAAACGTGTATATCCACTGTATAGAATTATAGTCCATTGCTGGCGACGAACCTGATGATCTCGGAAGTATTTTGTTGGATCGGCAATTTTCCGCTGCGAATCGCAGATGCTATTGTAATTATGATGAGCGGTCGTTATTTCTGATAATCGAGTAAATGATTTCTTTAGAGCCTAGCTCCTCCGAATATTCGAAATTTTCTTCGTCACGCAGGGAAAAAGAAACCATGTGTGCTCGCACGAACGGGTAAAAATTTCTGTGAGTACTCGGTAAAAAATCGCGTAGCCGCGCACGGCTACGCGACTCTAGCTGCTGGTTGCCTACGGCTTCTCGGTGAAAATATAGCGCGCTGCCAATTTTACCTCGGCGGCCAGGTCGCACGTAATCGTCGCATTGGGTCCCTGCGACCTTTCGCAGCCCCCCCCCTCCCCCAAAACCGACCGAGACTCGCCGAAGGACGGAGATCGGCGACGAACGATCGGGGATTCCAAAGTCCGTAGGTGCTCAAGGTTACAAGAAAGGGGAAAAAAAGTACACGATCGCCGTAAGCGCCTCGAGAAGATTGGAGAAAGTATCGGCGCAAGTGCATTGTACGTCCGCGTCAGACAGTCTAAAACGTCGACTAATGCATAAGCAATGATTTTTTTTCCGTTCTCGGCCAATCGCACGTGGCGACGAGGACGGCGCGGCGCGCGGGATTTTCATTGCTTTCCCGTATCCGTAACCCCGCGAATAATTTCCTTTCCCAAGCGGATCGAGAGAATTTCCGATTCGTCGTGTTGAGTGAACGAGGCATCGATGCTTATTGTACGTAGACAAGTTACATACGCTGATGGATATAGGGAGATTCCATAAACTGGTTGCCAATTTATCGTAAAAACCTTCAAGAGATAAGAAGAGATCACGATGACAATTTTTCTACAGTTTTTGCACAAGCCGAATTAATTTTTGTCTTTGTTCTTTTTTTTTTTGTAACCGAACAATCAGAAGCATTACAGTATATGCGTACAAATCTATATCGGACCAAAGCATCCCTTCTGCGAACGAACTAACGCAGTGATCGATGAATTACGCGCGGGCGTCGCCCGAGGATCGGCGATAAAACCTCCTTCGATCGGCGGATATGTCCCCTGTACGCTTGGGAGGCCTGCGCGCGTCGACTCGATTAATTACGTTTTGTCTTGGGAAGGGGGGGGCGGGGGGAGGGCAGGACGCGATCGACGACGACGACTGCGCGCGCCGGGCGTGCGTATGTGTCTTTAAAGAAGCGTCGATCGCTCGCGTCGACGCGTGGTGATAAATCGAGACGCGCGCCGAGCTCGGCCGTGCGAGGGCACCGCTCGAGCTTAACACGGTAGTAACTGCCCCCGGCAGGTACAAAATTGATGATGGTCTGATGCTGTCCGATAGATACTTGTGTGTGTGTGTGTGTGTATGTTACACACACACACACACACACACATATATATATATATATGTGATCATGTAATCGAGGAACTTCTTGCCCGTGCATCAGTTAAATGCAATTTCTCGAGGATCAACCATTGTCTCGTTTCCCTGCGTAGGCTGAACCTTTTTATCATGGAAAAATCGTCTTTTCGTTTTTCGAGGTCCATTATTACTTTTATAAAGATAGTCTGCAGCGGGATAATTAAATTTTTTTTTTTTGTCAAAGGACAAAAAAGGAGGAAACTTTTGCGAAAAAAGTGATATTTGCATATATGTACAATAATTCAATAAAATGAATTTCGAATTAATTTTTTGCGCGATCTGCCGTAATTATACATTAATGGATATTATTCAGAAGAAGATTTTATTTTTCGGACCGGCTTCAAAGTTCTTTTTAAGCCTCAAATTTTAACCCTCTGTTGAGGAAAAAATATTGAAAGATATTGCAAAACATCTCTTCTTCTTTTTTTTTTTAATGTATACACAAATGATGGAGAATTTTCGAAAAATAAGTTGTACAAATAATCTTTGGCGTAGTCTTCGCTGCATTTGACGTTAATAGATGCACTAGATTGTATACTAAAATCACAATCACCTAGCTGAATTCTAAAATTATTATCTAAAATAATATAAATTTATCGATTATAAAATAAATATGTTATTTTATGTATTGCATTACATTAACACAGCAACTACACGTATAATTGTTTGCAGCTATGACGATATTAGGTACGAGCATATATTTGAGATATTGTCTGTTTTCTACAGAAGCGCGCAGGATCAATATATTCGAGTTCGTCACTCATTGGTATTCTCGACTATTTCTGGTGGGTGCTACTGTTCCCCATGAACTTGGGAATGTCAAAACAATGTAAACTTATTGCATAAATTTTCATTAAAAGAAAAAAAAAACAAATTCACGTCCTTTGCACTCTGCGTACTAGTGGTGGTCATTTAACCTCATAGACGCGATCGACGTTTTCCTTGTCAGCAAAGTATCACTGCGTTACTTATATTTGTTATAATAACAGCGCAGTGTCCGTTTAAAGTAGGAAAATTTTAACTAAAAATATGGTAATCTTTTTTGTTTTTTTGTTTTTTTTTTTTTTATTGAATACGATCTCTGCGTAATCAAAATTTATTTCGTGGATTCACGTAAATGTCATTAAAAAAATCTAATATATATTTATGTATTCGATACACCACAGAGAGTGGAAATTTTTTTAAAATTTGTACATTAATAAATTTTGATTTTAAATCGTGCTTCTTTACGCGTACTTTACGGGCCATGAAAATTCAATCTTAACCAGACAGGCTAATGTTCGAGACCCTCGTGGATAAAATTGCCTTGAGCTAATTTATCAAAGTCAAAATTTCCGCCGAAAATTCGATAAATCCGCACGTAATAGAATTTTACGCGCGAAAGTCCGCCTGCATTCGAGGAGCGGCGAGACGCGACAGTGGCAATCGAAGCCCGTTGACGAGGCGTCAGAGTCGCGCGGCGAATCGATGCGTCGAACGGCGCGGCAATTAATCTTGCGAATAATGTCGTCTGGAAGGGCGTAAATCGCATTGACAAAATCAACGGTCGCCGTCGACGTTGTGATAAAAGCGTGGCCAAGCGCGCGCGCGCGCGATTAATTCGAAAATTGTCGAGGAGGCGCGTGCGTTCAAGGACTGACCTTCTGCCTCTTCTTATCAGCGGTGCGAGCAATTGTAACATCGAGCATATTGTATATATGCTTCGTGTAATATCAGGCGATTTTTGGACGATAACATTTATATATATATATATATATATATATATATATATATATATTCACCACAGATGCACACGAGGATTTTGACAAGGTTGCTAAATAATAATATGCGCAATATTTCAGGTTGAAAGAGATAAGGTATAATAAAAAATTAATTTGATGATGAATGGCGACTCGCACGCGCGCACACACACACACACACACACACACACACACACACAAAGTTTATATATATAAGATTCTTTATTTATAATCATTTATTTAATAATTATTTATATATTAACATTTATATATCTATGATTTAATATATATAATATATATATAAATAATTATATGCATATCTACACCCGAGTGCAATGTTTTAGCGTTGGGAAATACACGATTATGAGAGTATTCAAGAGATTTGAGGGTAATTTTGAGTGAATAGCAATTAGTAATACAAATTGAAGAAATACAATAACAATAATAACGTAGAAGAAAAATGCATAAACTTAATCAATCGTTATAAATTAAAAATTTAGAAATTGATTTTTTTTTTAACAAAAACCAAGTTCCAAATTAATACTGAAATGTATTAGAAGAAACCTGGGCTTTCTCCAATTACTGACGACAATGCTATCTTTCAATAAACAACCTTTCGCGATTATGCCATACGATCCGAGTTAATATTTAATCAGAACGCTAATTTAATGAAATTTACGAGACGAAAAATTATCCCGCCGGTTATAAAATAACGATAAATTAGACCGCATCAAAGGGACGTGAAGCGCGCTTTTATAATATTTTCTCGGCGGAAGATGTATTAATGAAAAACGCCATAAATCCGTTGCGCGTGGCGCAATTACATCGCTGCCGCTTATCTCGCGCCAAAAGGGGAATACGTTCGTTCGAATGCCTCTGTCTCTTCTCCGCCTCTCTCGCCCTCTCCCTCCTCTCTCTCTCTCTCTCTCTGCTATTCCTCTCTTTCTCGGAGGCTCTCCAAGGTCTCTCGATCCGACACCACGCGTCTTGTACACATGTATGCGCCTATATAATGTAAAAAAGCTCTTATTGGAGCTTTGCAAATACAAACGCAATTGTGCGCGAGGTCGGCCGATACGCCGAATTTACGGTATTCGTATACTTATCGGTGCTCCAGAGGGATTTTATCGCTCTGTCTCTCTCTCTCTCTCTCTCTCTCTCTCTCTCTCTCTCGCACGCGCGCGCTCGCACGGATGCCTGTCGAGTGGCAGATGAAAAACCCTAGAGAGAAGTAACTCGTTTAAATATACACCAATATCGATTCTGCAACGCCATCGGGTCTGAAATTAGCCTCCGTCTTGGGCGTAATCGAGGCGAGGGATCGCGCCTTTCTGGCGGCACATTTATTTCGCTCTAATCGTGCTGAAACATGTGAAACAAATTCGTTAATTGGCGCGCGTGCGCGTGTGTGTCAAAGTCCGTCGTTCTCGTATGTAAGATTTTTTTTTTTTTTCACGATTCTCTAGGGCGATAAACTCTTGCATTGGAGAATGACTGAGATAACCTGCACACGGAGGGGCTGGGCAGCTTTCCTCGTCGGGAAAAGTGTGGTTCCGGTGGGCACGAAATGAAAATATATTTTTTACTTTCATGTATACGTGTAACAAAAAAAAAAATCGAATTTAATGTAACTAAGTAATAACAAGATGGAGGGACAAAGAACTTGTGTTGAAAAGCGACATATATTATGTGATATATAAGACGCGACTTCCTTTGTCTGATTTGCGGAGATAAACGAAGAAACGTCAAAATTAGAAATTGGAAAAAACGAAATGGTTAAAAAACGTTAAAAGACATGAGGTAGTCGCGCGTACGCCGACAGGCTTCGATGCGTGTCTTTCACTCCTTGTCCGACTTTCATGAGTGAACTGAATTTTTTGCCCAATTCAACGTCTCACTGCCAATCAAATTAGGAAAAATGGCGCAAATAGCGCGAATTGGAAAAATAAGGAAAATAAAGCCAATTTTTTTAATTGAATAGGGATGGCTCTAGTGCCTCGTTATCATAGACAGTTGTTACATTGTTTCGAATAAACCCCTTTACTCTGTGGATCCTGATTCTCCATTAATTTAAAGGGCTATCTAGTACTTGTAATCGTTTTGTATTTTCATGGTAGGCCTTTCTCTTTTACACAATGATTTAAAAAAAAAGCACTCAAATTTGAAATAAAAAAATTTGTACAATCTTATATTACTTTAAGAACGAGGTTTAAAAAATTTATTCTGATTGATCTTTTACCGATTTTTAATTTCGCAAAAACAATCATTCAAATTCGATTTATTGCCGCTTGTTACCGAGGCCGAAATAATCAAAGAAATGAAGAATGATTGATAAAATAAAAAAATTATAAGAAAACTAAAAATAATTTATAATAATGATATTCGTATATTCATGGTAAATATAAATTTACAATAGGCTATCTAACCTTTAATTTTAAAAATAGTATTGGACATTGCTAAATCATCTTATTATTTATTGGCGTAAAATAAAATAAAATTACTAACAAGTTAATTGAAATTTTGAAAGCTTTCATCGATGTTTTTTTTTTTTTTTTGGTATTTCTCGATCGCAGCGCTCGTGATTCTCCTTTTGCTACGTCAGTGGAATTTGAAAATATCGCCTCGATAATCCGTCTGACGTACGCGTGTTTTGCGCTTCCTTTACAATCTATCGATTGTGTTTAACAATTCTGTTTGATTTCACTATTCCTGGAAAATTTCCTCGGCTCTCGTGTTTTGAATTTTGCCCAGTACTTAAAGCAGCGCTTCAGGAGCATCGAGGCGATTCGGCGAATGTCGCGTACGTAGCCCATACGGCTTTTCTCATTGCTTGTCAAGCGAATGTTCGTTCTTTCATTCGCAATGAAGATATAGGCACAAATGGTATTCATCATAAGCGCGTCTCAAGAAACTCATTTCAAATGAATTTTACATAAACGTGTCAAAACTGCAACAGTCTTATAGTGTTTGTGAATTGTCAGTTTTATTATATACGTATAGATATGCCATTCAAGAATAAAACGAGTTAGAGATTCGCTGACATTTTTGTTATGCAAACAAAAAGTCTTGGGAAGTTTCACATCAGAAATTTCTTACTTCAATATATATATATGGCTGATGCTTATTCATATAAACGACCTCGATTTTCCAGTAAATCAAAAGGCTCGTATAGACGTGCAAGCTGAAAAAGGTTTCGGGAGAACAAAAAAAGGCCGCTCGTCGGCGTCTGGGTGCAACAACTTTCTAAACTTTCGATTTCGCCCGCATTTAGAAATAAAAACATCGACCGGCTATAATACACATAATGAGTCATTCCATTTTAGCAAATTGAAGCGAATAATAAAGTGCTCGGGCTCGGCGACGTTTTGGTCCAAAAATCACGAGTAGAAAACTCGTCGTAAAAAAGAAAGAAAGAGAAAAAAAACTTATATATGTGTGTGTGTGTGTGTGTGTGTGTGTGTGTGTGTGTGTGTGTGTGTGTGTGTGTGTGTGTGTATGTACTTTCGTTTGCCCGTATAACTAGACATAAACACACACATACACAGACACAGAGCCAGACAGTACATGCACAAAAAGTATATATATATATATATAACAGATCCCCGCTCTCGTCTCGTCTATAATATATATATGTATATAATACGCAACAAGTAGATCGCGCCGGAGAGGGAAAAGAGACGCGCGGAGGAGAGCCAGCCACCGCGCACTTTCGTCTCGCTGAGTTTCTCCTTTTCGCTCCGAGGTCAGCGGGTCACCCACGACAAGCGGGCTTACTTCCTGTATATCTATAGTAATAAGCTCTCTCTCTCTCTCTCTCTCACTCTCTTAATACTTCGCGATGCGCGTATCAGGCATATATACATATATATATATATATATATATATATATATATATATATATATATATATATAAATATATAGAAAGCGACATTACTAAAGTGTTCGCCATTGATGCAAAAAATGTGGCAGTCTAGTCGCGCGCACCATGCATTACGCGGGTACGCCTCGCTAGAGTCGTCGCTGTACCCCGCGAAAATATTTTTACAATCTTTGCCAATTTCGTCCATTTGTCCTTTTTTTTCTCTACCTAGTACGTACCTAGAACGTTACGCAATCTTGGCTCGCGATTAACAATTTATGTTTACCGTATCTATATTCAATTTGTATTAATTTCATGCGTCGATGGTATACGAATGCTTCGCGGTAAAATGAAGATTGCACCCTGAAAGGCCGCTTTACCCTTTTCCGCGCTAGTGGCAACAAAACTCACGCACCCTTACGGTTGAAGAATCATCATTTTTTTGTTTCGCTGTAAAAATCGCGAGAACGTACTACCATTTTGGTATATCCCAAACTATGATTTTTTTTTCATCGGAACATTTATTCGTTTATATCATGATTCCGAACGCGTACTGCACATCGGTACGCGAACGGACAATTTAAACTAACTTACATCGCCGTATTGACACATGGAAAAAATGTCTATAATCGTTCAGACTTGAATTTCATCGAATGTCCATCGGCGCAATACAGACTACGCTCGCCGGTAAGACCGAGTTGACATTTTTTTATTCCCTCCCAACGCGCGCATTCGCTTTTATCCGGCCAAATGCGTCTTTATTAATATAAATTATATCTTCTGCAAGACTGTAAGGCCTGTATAATCGGTAGAAAAACGGGCTTGTTGAACTAAAACGAATTCTGCGCCGTAACAACGCGACTGCAACAGATAATCGCAATATTGGCAATAATAATAGGAAATGAAATAATTTCTACTGTTTTCTTAATAAAAGTAATAAAAATCCACTTTTATTATGAAGTATATAAGAATCTATAAACAACGTAAATTATAAACAGCTTTTAAGAATCTGTTCCTTGTAGTAATTCATTGATTATGGGGGAAATTACAAATGTTATTAATAAAAACAATTTATTATCAAAAACACCATCATTGAGACTGATGGCAAAATAGTAATTGAAAATAATAACAAATTTGCTACTATAGACAATTCTCTCAATCTATGTTTACTGATTTACCAGCTAATCGAAGAACAGGATATATTGGCCATAATTTCGTAGTAGTATTGATTTTTTAGATTAATAAAGAAGAAAAGTAATTATTTTACCCCCCAAGCGGTGTACAAAGTCCTGTTTAGATGTTAGCCTTTATAAAGGACACTGCCTTGCAGCGTATATTTTATATTATATATATATATACATAAATATATGCCAACAGGATAAAAAAGTTCCGCGCGCATTTATATTGGGAGGTTTTGAAAGATTTTCCAAAGCGCCGTATATAGCCGGGAGGTTTAATGCATCGTTAAATAACACTGCGATCGTTAACAAACATGCCGCGAATTTTCTGTAAAACCTCGTTTATATATATATATATATATATATATATATAGTAGATAGAGAGAGAGAGAGAGAGAGAGAGAGAGAGAGAGAGAGAGAGAGAGAGAGAGAGAGAGAGTGGGAGAGGGAGAGGGAGAGCGAGCGAGAAAAAGAGAGGGACGACCGACGGGATTTTATTATTATTTTACGGGAGCGAAACCGCGGACGGGGTGGGCCGGGGGGTAGGGGGCGTACTTACTTTTCTCCTCCATCCTTAGCTTTTAGACGCACACACACACACACACACACACACACACAACACACACACATATATATTCGCGGCGAAAGCAATTTATACTAATTATCCGAGCTCTCCCGCGGACGACGTTAAAAGTCAACGTGTAATAATCGGCCTGGCGTGTAAAAACAACATGGTTACGGGCGAAGAAAAGCGGGCGAAAAAGCGCGAGCGCGACGGATAATTGGGGGGGGGGGTCCGTTTGCGAGAGCGGGAGACGGCGCGGCGCGCGCCCGCGCGCAGGATAGACAAGTAATCAATTTGACGAATGGTCGCCGCGGTGGTGGTAAAGTTAATTCTTATATATATATATATATATATATATATATATATATATATATATATATATACATGCATATTTGTGAAGCATTGGAAAATCGATTACTGCATCCTTTCGCCATATTCCATATTATACGCCTTTCAATTATAATCTACTTTATATTATCTATTTTTTTTATATATCTCGTTTTATGCACGGATTCTTTAAAGTAACAATGAAAAGTTAAATAATGCTGCAGATAGGGAGAAATATTTAACATATCCCTTATCTATTATATCTAATTTATCCTGCGAATTGTATCCATGCACCATATTATCATTTTCCATTTTATTCTTCGAAAATATATTAATATTATATGGAATATCAGTCGATCTCATTGAAATACGTATAATTAATAATCAGTATGCTCGACTAATTCATGAAAATGTCTTTAAATATTTCTCATTCTTAAGGTTTAGTAGGGATATATATCTAATTATTGGTCAACAGGCTTGACTATCTGCTGTAGTGTTAACATATAGTATTTTCAAGTATAAATTAATTAGTACCATAATTTATGATATATTATTACATAGTTTCTATAAATTTCTATTCGATTAAATTTCAAGGAATTCTTTAATGTCTCTTTATTTTTTACACTTACAACCTTTTACTCATTTGATATTATCTGATTATATCCGAAGTATATTCAAAGTTCTTATTTAATATTTTTAGTAATGTAAACAATTTCGCATCGTCGATATAACAATTTTAGTACAATGAGTGATAAACAAATCAAAGCCGATCGAAAGTTACAATTGCACTATCTTAATAAGGTAATAAGGTAATCGTCGTTCATAAATTATTCTCGTAACTCTGTTACATACATGCACTATATTTGCCTCGTTCGAGCGATGCATAGATCGAACTATAGTATAACCAACTTCCCTCTTTAGTTCTGCATTATAAGGAGACCCGCTCCATTATAGTTGAATTAACTTACTAACATCTTTCGTTCGTTTGAAATCAGAAGTACTTTTCATCAATCTTTTAAGTTCGTTCTGAAAAGTATTCTATCAATTGCTCATCGAGCTGACGAGCAGTCATTTATAAATCTTGAGCCACCCACTTCTTTCTCTATGGTATCTTCTATTATATAGTTATTAGATTTCGTTCGTATTTACATCTGCCTATGATATGGATCGATTCATGTAGCATACACGTCTTTCTATAGGAATTGCCGTTCTCCCTTGTATATATATGCAAATATATATAAACCATAGAAAGGGTGCGATGTTTCTATAAGCTGTCACAAGGCGGGTCGGTTTTTTGACACGCTATTACACGCTGAGTCGAAATAAATGCACGGAGCAACCTAATTATTCGTCGCGATCCGCGCCGCGGCGCGCGCAATGGAAAGTGGAACGCTCTCCGACGAGAGGCGCTCCGCGAGCGCGCGCACGCCGCGGCCAGGACTTTCGGTTTCACTATACGTTTATGATATATATATATATATATATATATATATATATATATATATATATATGTATCGGGACACTGTAACCTCCATTCCCGGCGAGCTGCTTTCCTGTCCCTCTTCCCCCTCGCCCCTTCACCCGGCCAATAGAGAGAGAGTTGCCTGGCCTCGCGGTTCGTTGCGGTAAAAAAAAAAATCTGAAAAGGAAGTTTCGTACGGCAGGCGCGCGCGCGCGCGGGGGCGAGCAGACAGACGCTCTTCTTTTTAGAAAGCTAATATTACCTATATATATATATATATATATATATATATATATATATATATATATATATATGCGATAGAATTCGGGGTCGAGCTCCGCTCGCTCGCTCGCTCGTGAGAAACGGACTTTTTTTATCCTTTTCTCTAGAGAAAGGATTATATATATGCATAGTGCGATTGAAGACATGCTCGATATTTATTCGTATGGTCTATAAGGAAATGATTAAGAGTGCATTGAATGTATGCTTCTAGAATTAGAGACTCTTAAACAGTAATTGAAAGTAAAGTACTCGAGAGTTACGAGAAAAATCTATTCAATTTTTATAAGGTTTTTACGATAATATATCATGAATGGCCTGTGACAACAAGAAATTGCTCATCGGTGTCCATAAGGGTTCTTTTCTTTATCATTTTTGATTGAAAAGATTTCATAACAAATGGCAAAAAGTACAAAAAGTCAAAGACCGATTTTGACTTTTAACCATATAGGAATTAATTCTCCATATGACGATTATGAGGGAGGTTTTTTGAATTGGTCGAGCGCAATCGTCCTCGGTGAAACAAACGAATAAAAAAAAAACACCTTCATCGAGTTAACTATTTCATACTCTCAAACATTAAAAATAAACACGGCATCGAATATATATATATAATATTAAGAAGAGACGATTGCAGTAAGAGGCGCTTAACAGTTACGATGCGAGCGCCCGGCTCTTTATGCCAATGCGCTTTTTAACGATGACGTTATAGATATATATATAATATTTTCCATTGCGGGTCAGGGCGGAATTTCGCGCACGCGGCTCTCGCTTGGTCTCGGCACTCGTAAAGTCTTTGAGTTTTTATCAATAAAAATCTCGATCGCTATTCTATTATCGTCTATTGTGCTTCATTTTTCACTTAGATAATGACGAATATATATTATAAATTTGCTTATATATATATATATATATATATATATATATATATATATCTATATATCTATATATATTAAATTAATAAATATTTTTATCGGTCTTACAGTCTTTATAATATCATATATCAGTTTAGTTCCTGAGGATGTACCGGAGCGGTCGGGCAAGAAGGTGATCCTAAATTTAAGGTGGTGGGGGTTGTCCTTTAGTCAGGTTGTCCTTTACTAACGTAAAATATTGCATTTATTAATTTGATTTTTTATTTTATTTATTGTAGTAATAAGTTTTATTTCAGATTCTACGCGGGTGATCATAAACAAGGACAGTCTCACTGTCATTATTTTAACTAATATATGATATTATAAAGACTGTAAGACCGATAAAAATATTTATTAATTTAATTCAGAGCAGTCGATATAAGTACAAGTTTTAATTTTAATATCTATATATATATCTTCAAAAAAAATTGTGTTAAAAGTACTTCATTTGAAAATTTCTTATTCAGACCCCCCCTCCCGCCATAAACTAATGGATATTTCGTTTAGCTACAAAAGTTCGTGCAGTTCATTAATAACACTTTCTAAATCAATTAAAATGACTATAAACGAGATTCTATATATATAGTCATATTGACTCTATTGAAAATATTCCAATACTCAATTCAACACAGCGATATGAGTCACTGTAAAAGAAGGTCGATTGCTAATTGAAAAATTATATAAAAAAAAAAAAACCCACAAACTATGTAAGTAAGTACCGGGCAGAATCTCAGAATTAAAATATCGACTGATACAGAAACAAAAAAAAACCGAAAAACAGAACGGAGAACAAAAAAAAATTAGAAACAAGGACGAAGAAAGTGCGCTGCAGCGTTTTGCTTTCCCGCGAAAGAGAGATCGAGATTCGAGCGTTATATATATATATATATATATATATATATAATACCCATACCCATGCACGCGCGTATCTACAGATCGCGGAGTCATTGGCCGCGCCGACCGTGGCAGGCGCAACGCAACCGCCGCGCCGCGGCCGCCGCATCGCCACCGGGCGCTCGGGGCGCGCGCAATACGAGATCGGGCACACGCCGCGCGGCTCGTTGCGCCAACCAGGAAATGAAGCGAGCGCGCCCTCCGCGGCGGCTCCGTGCGCTTCGGGCCGCAAATGACACGCGCGCTCGTATACAAATACATACAATAAAACGGACGATATTTTTTGCAATTCCTTTCAAGCTCATGCGACACCGATCGAAGACGTGGACGGACGCTTCATTGACCTTTGGCGTGGGTAAAATTATTATTATTATTATTATTATTATTATTATCGTTATTATTGCAGAGACGCCTCGAGGGCCCCTCGGTTCGTTAGCCGACGACTTCGAGACGAGTCCTCTTCTCTTCGGACGCGTCTCGAAGGGCGACGGCCGGCCAAAAGAGCTCGCGGATAAGATTATTATTATTTCGCAGCAGAGCGAAATGTGCCTTCGTCCCGTGCGGCCCGCGCGCGTCGGCGCGGTCGATGATGAAATAATGGAGCCAGCCGTCGCACAGAGGTTGTAGAACGCGGCGCGAGTCGCGGTCGTACGAAACGGAGCCGAGCATCCTCCCGTCGGTGGTTTTTTTTTTTTTTTTTTTTTTTTTTTTTTTGTATCGGTTCTTAGTTTAAAGCTTCAGCGCGATGGCTGAAGATATTCATCAGCTCGGCATTGGATGTTTCATAATTTGTGGCAGTATTTGAAAAGAACGCGCGTGTCAATTACGCTCGTCGCTTTGGCATGTGGCATAGATTTCTGTACGGAACAAGGGATCGCTCTATCTTGAACAATGGTATATATAGAAGGTATAAATTATTGCCAATTTTTGTTAATCTAACGTCATTTATTCGCGCATCGATCATATATTGTATCGTTGCAAAGTGTCAAGCAAATTCGTCGACGATTCGTAAATAAGAGCGTTTTCCAAATTTTACGATCGTCAATTATTGTTATCAGATTAATGTTTGCAAAATTTGAGCTTGGAACTTGTTATAAGACTGTGTGCGCTTCCTCCAAATTTTGCAATGATGAACCATAACTATATTTATAATATTATGTAAAATAGGAGTAGTTTGTCCTTGATCGGCAAATATTGGATGCGATAGACCTGGGGGAAAAATAATTGTCATATTATAATCGTTTCGCGTATAGAGATTATCTGTGCGTCGTTATGCGCTGAATTAAATTTTTTCCGTGATTTGGTAAACTTAGGTATCCGCTCGGTCACTATTAAGTATTTTTATTTGGAAGTAATGCGCGATTGACCTGTCTCTCTCTCTCTCTCTCTCTCTCTCTCTCTCTGCTATATATATATATATATATATATATATATATATATATATATATATATATATACATATATATATACACATATACATATACATATAGTCAGTTCGCATGTTACTATAAGATAATATCGGTTGGAAATTTGTGCTCTTTATATCATTTTATTTTGGATATAAGTGTCTTCTTTGTCTGTCCGTATATACGTAAATTGCGATACTTGGCTAGCGTGTGTATGGAATTCTAATTTCCAGAGCAGGAAATTCATATATATATATATATATATATATATATATATATATATATATATTTAAATGTTGCGTGACTTTGAAAATAATGGTTGATGGGTTGATGATAAATACAGACGTATGTAGGATTTCATTAATTTTCGACAAGCCAAAAGAAAATATCGAACACGGAATAAGTACGGTCCAACTTTCTATCAGGAATCCTCTTTATAATGCCCTATATCTGCAATATTATATATATATATACACGCACATTTAAATGTAGGTCGAATTTCGTCACTATTATGACGTTCTACTTACAGTATTCAACTCTCACTTTGAAAGTGAAAATAATATTTTTCTCGTTCTCATGGGTTTCGTGTATGCGTGCGGTTTGAGTTCTTTTCCTTTTTTTTTTTTTTTAATACGCATATATAATCGATATTAATGGGACTACATAAATATAGCGTAAAACGAGGAGAAAAATAACAATTCTACAAGTGTTATTAATACACCGGTGTGCAGAATTTTGAGGATCTTATATATTTTTGAACGGAATATATATATATTACTCGAGACCGGTATTATGTTTCTAACGATCGTGGCAACTTTGGCGGCTGAACGGCAAAATTCGTGTAAAATTCCTCAGTGTATCAAATATATCGGCCTTCGATTACCTCGATGCGACAACGTGCGTAATATATGTTGCTTTTTTTTTTTTACTTTCGTATCATCGCTGTTAACCGCACAAATTATACATCCCATGTAAGAGCCACGCACAAATCTGCCTCGTAAACGCTCGTTTCCACAACTTTTAATTTCCACTTGGACGCTCCGACAGACCGTGGAAAGCGGCTCGGCTCTCCTCTTGCCCGCGCCCATAGTCGCGTACCATTATGTCGCACTTTCTCCCAAGCTTCAATTGGCTTCGTGTATATCTAACTCGCTGACCTGCGCGCATAACGCTTCCTCGACAGAGGTCTCGAAAACCAGTTAAATTACCTGGCTTCGGCATAGCGCATACGCCAATGTCCATTGTTACGGATTTTTTTTTTTTTTTTTTATGCATACATAGGTCGATTCCGCCGTCCCCTAAGTTTTAGGCCGCTGGCCTTTATTCTGCGCCTGTTCCAACAATGTCTGTACATCTAGAATACCGCCAATCCAAATTCCACGACATCTCGTGTAAGTTTTAGCCGTGCGAATCAAAGTGTACGTGGCTCGTGATAAATAATTAAAAGCGTCTATGAACACATAGACCGTTCGATTCAATTGGCCTATTTCCTCGCGTGCTCGTTCACAATACACATAAGCCAATGAACTTTCTGTTTTGGCCCTTTTTAAGAAATAAGTACAGATTGTTTGAAACGATTTATAATCATGGGATTCTTCAATGTATTCGCTGCAAGGTAATAACTGGTTGGCAACTCGATAGGGTTAGGAAAAATCGACTCGATTTATACGAAAGGGAAAATGAGTCATTTTTTTTTTTAAGCGCTCCAAGGACTGATCGCATAGGCGACGATTGAGGTCTTGGAGTGGGTATTCGGGTCTATATCTATATACTGGAGCCATCGTTATCTGCCTTGCGTCGATCGATTCTCTAGACCCGTTCCGCGGACGCACCGCCGAGGTGAATCTCCGTGAAGATTATCGTGCGCTCAGCGCGGATCGTTGCGTGCTCTCCTTATGCCTGCAATGCCGGATGCCGCGCGACGCGACGCTTCACGAGAGGCGGTCGCGCGCGCTCGCGACAGGGATCCGAGGCGTATCGTCATTTGGGTGGCCGCGATCGTCGAGATTACGGAGGGTTGTTGCATTACAATGCACGCTCGACCGCGGAACGACCGCCTCGTTCCTGCCTCATCGGGTCCGCGTTCCGCTCTTTTTCCGTCTTTCTCTCTTTCTTTTCTACCCTCTCTCCTTCTTTCGTGTTTCGAAACGCGTCTCGAGATTCGGAGATTTGCAAATTTTTAGACGCGTACGGGGGACCGAGGAGTGTTGCAGTCGGCTTCGTTGCTCGGCCGGTCGAAGGTCAGGACGCAGTCCCGTTCTAACGAATCATTCTCTCGTATGTGCACGTATATATGTCGTATTACCGAATATCCATAGTCCGCATAATTAATGTATAAATATATAGTCTTCGAGTGTATAATAGCGCAGTTTTTCTTTTCACGTTTTTTTCCCCCCATCTGGAACTCTATTTCTCCGAGACAGAGGAAGTTAATAAAAATTTTTTCTTTTATTTATAAAAAATCGTCGACTATAAGGCCTTAAAAAAAATTTTTGCAATTATGATTTGAAAATTATCGTCAGATTTAAAGATACAAAGGAAATTATTGAATTCCAAAATTATAGATATGTTCCATTTGTATCGACAGATGCTATAAACGAAATGACCATAAAAAAGTGTAATTGGAAAATTAGTAGATTCAATTTTTTATTTACAATTTATAATATTTATAATGATATAATGACTTTGTGCAATAAAAAATTGATTTTTTTTAATCAAATAAAACGAGGCTTTATTTCTATTTTTAGATCATGAATTTAGATTTATCAATAAGACGTACAATAGCAAAAGTTGCCAAACACGAACAGAATTTTTTTAACCACAATACACACGAAAAATCTGGTTTTATTATTTTTACATCGATTTTAGCGTTCTTAAATTTAGCTATACGGCCTAAGTGAATTATTTTAATCACGTAATTGAATTCAATGACATATATATTACATGTAAAAATATGCGGATATAGTCGTCGGATCAATTACAAAACTATTTTTTATCCCCAATATAGAGAAATATTGCCAGTTTTCCCATTTGTGCAACCAATCCTTGTTTTTTTTTTTGCTAGAAAAATAAGACAATTAACTTCAAGGGTTATGAAAAGTTTGAGAATATGAAAATACATAAAAACTAAATTATAAAATATCTTAATCCATATGTTATATCTAAAATCAAATTTATCATAATTTCCTTCTGAGTAATTGTTGCTTTAATTGAAATTTCTAGAGAGATGGAAGAGAGAGAGAGAGAGAGAGAGAGAGAGAGAGAGAGAGAGAGAGAGAGAGAGAGAGAGAGAGTAAGAAAGGATGTGCATAAATAGAGGATTTTAACATGTGTATACTTTTCATGCCGAAGTAGGTACGTTACACGACATAGATTTCAGAATAGCAAGGGATTTTCGAAGGTCAAGATCAAGTTTTTTTTTATTCCGTCATTCGTTTATTATAACACCTGATCACATTTTCCTATATCGTAATGAAATTGTATTTATTAAAATGATTTGAAACAAAAAATTAATTTTAGATCACAGACTTTTGATTTCGAAATAAGTTTCTCAACGGTCAATAATTCAAATACTTCATAATATTTCAAAATATAAATGCATCCATACAGAATAATTTGTGCTCAAATTCATTATATGTATTTAATAAAGTATTTGCAAATATTTCTATACTTTCTATACTTTTATATATATATGACAAATAATTTTAATTAAATTAAATAGACAAAAGAGTATTATATCTTTTTAAAGAAACACTTGGACGTACTTTTGCATAAGACACATTATATGTTAATTAAATTTATAATAGCTAATAGCAATATATATCAATTGTTATTTGAATACCAAGTTTCGTAGACTTTGATTTTTGTTGAATAACGAACTACAGAAGTAGTCTTTGCAATGCTATTTTGCAATGCGTATTATATGCTTCTTCCATTTACCCTTCGTGTATATATTTTCTATTATAAACCATATTCTGTACATAGAATCGATTCATTAGCACTATGAACTAAAGCGGCTCGTACTATAATTATCGTAAACTTATTAGGATAATTGAAAATTGATTGATTTAAAATTAGATTGAGGATGGAGTTAGCACTTTTGATAGTAGCATCTTTATGCATTCGTCCAAATACAATATATTCATAATAATAGGGCAGCCGTAAAAAACACAAACATAAATTAAACCGTAAAAAAATCCATTTCATTTGAATAGAAAAAAGTGATTCGAAAAAAGTGTAAAAGGTGCTTATTTGTAGTTTAAATTACTATTAATATATAGTATAATTACTATATTAACGTATTATTTCATCAATGGAATATTATTTTGATATTTGCACTGTAATTGATTTTTTAAACTTTTATTCCTAGATAAAAGTCTCTTATAAAAAATCTTTAACATCACACATCCTTTGTTCGATATACGATTAATATCGTCAAACTATTGTTTCTCAATAATAATTTTATGTATCTTTTCCTTCCAAATTTAAATTATCTTATACATTTTGATTATGTAAAACTATATCTGGTACATTTTCTCATCACCATCGGTCAGTTTATATGACCTAAGGCTAAATTTTTTCCTTTTACATTTAGCACTGTACTGAACAGAAACACGATGTAATTTTTTTATATTCGACACATTTTAAAAATTTAAATGTATTTATTGATCATGAAATTATTCATCTGAATCTTCCAAGATCAATATCAATAAATTCATTCTTAATTTTCTTGGATTTCGAGAAAGATAAAAATCACGATTTAAAAATCAATTTTCAAGCACACGTATATAATTCGTGATTTTAACGTTTGATTGTGGCAAACTCGTTCTTCATTGAGTCGTAAATTCACACCTTAGCACAATCAAAATAAAATTGAAGTTTGACAAAGCTACCTTGAAATTTTATTTTTCCGTCATTCTCTGTCACCGGATATATTATTGATAATTACGTTTTTTGATAATTAAGTTAAATTTTCATAGATTCTCCATCGGTATGTTTCTAGATACTCGGCTGGCTATGCTCGCTATACTACTGAACTCCCTGAACTCGCATGGACTTGAATAGGATCTTTAATGTTCCGTTAATGTCAGAATATAAATTCAATTTATTACAATTTAAAACGAATAAGAAATTTTCAATTCGTGTTTTGAATTTTCATATTTATTGAATTTGATATAAATTATTTTTAACGTAATTTTATTTTAACAGGAAAATGGTTTTCCTGAATTATTTATTTTCTGATTTATTTCTCGTTGCAATCAACCAGGGTTGCTTTTGTAAACTATTTTTGTAAATGATTTTATCTAATAACGATAATTTTTGAAAGAATAAAAGCAAAAGCAATATTTTTCCCCTGAATAAGAATTTTTATAACGTAACAGTTGCTCAAATGTCAGTAATATTAATTTGTTCTGTTTATTTAAAATTTCCTTCAACGCAATTTGAATATATTTCCATGCTAATATTAATAAATCTCATTTAATAAATATATAACGTTGAGAATTACTTCAAATTCCTAAGGATGAAAATAGATATAAAATATACGTCTAAGGCACAAAATATAGAAATTAAACTATATATAATCATATTTATGCGGTTTATTGTTTTTCTGCTATATTTTTTAAATTTGTATATTTAATTTTGTTACTATATTATTTAGCTATAATGCATGTGCATACTTAACGACTACAAAGGAAATGTTTCCGTAGTGTAGTGGTTATCACGTGTGCTTCACACGCACAAGGTCCCCGGTTCGATCCCGGGCGGAAACAGCGGGATTTTTTTTTTATAGTCTTTTTAATTGTCTTTTATTAAT
Source organism: Sycobia sp. Sy_11 (assembly GCA_018907035.1). Classification (NCBI taxonomy): domain Eukaryota; kingdom Metazoa; phylum Arthropoda; class Insecta; order Hymenoptera; family Epichrysomallidae; genus Sycobia; species Sycobia sp. Sy_11. Next base: position 1,218,405 of record JACCIC010000019.1, read on the forward strand.
TGTGATAATGATAATCAACATATAATTAATGTTAGTTTAATGTAAAGAAGAAAAAAGAACTTAATGCGTATAAGGCTAAATGGAACAAATTTGATAAAGGCTCCTTATAATTATTTCTTAAAATGTTATATCATTAAAATCGTTATCAAAATTAATTATTATACATATAATATTTCAAACATAAAATTTTAAACGACTTTTGTCTTCACGCAAGCCGTTGCGATCCTTTTCAATGCGTATAAAAAATTAACAAGGCCGGCGAAGCGATGGATTTCTTACATAACATATCCCTAAGTTTTACGGTGCTTTAGCATTTTCATGCATCCATTTACACCAGCACATCAGTGTCATCTTCGTTATTCCTCAATAGAACGCAATAAAATACGGACTGCTGAAAATTTACCAACGCTAAAATAGTTAAATTAAATCTCCGTGTTGGTTGTACAATTGCGTGAAAATTTATTACCGATTATAGAGATCAAAGCCTGAATTTTATTTATCGTAAAAATTTGACTAGTAGTTAGTTTATAAATTAAATTTACTAATTACCTTCAGAAATTGAAATTTTTCGGTCAGACACATTTTTACATTAATACAATTTATATAATAGGCATATTTTTACATCAATATAATTATTTTATATTTAATTTACAGATTGTTTTAACAAAATACAATAAAAACATAAATAAAATAACCTAAAAAATTAATATATAACGCGGTCGACCTCGGAATTTTTGTCCGCGCGTGTGTTTGTTTGTGCGTGCCACTGTGGATTCTTGAATTTAAACTACCAAACACTTCTGACAACTCGTAAAATTTCAGATAAAAGAATGCGTGAGAAATAAAAATCTTTAACCTTGAAAATATCTCGGTTTTAATGAAATCGTTGACGAATTTACAGATAAGCGCGGCATATACACTTATTAGATAATTCCTTTATTAGATAAGTAAAGTTGTTCACGATTACTTCTTCAATGTTATTCTCTGGCCTCTCGTATTAAGCCCCAAATTATTCATTAATCTCAATGCTTATAAAATTTTCAGTCGTCGATTTTAACTACATATGCAAGAATAATGAAAAACTTTAATTTTTATACCGCGCACGTGTTCCGTTATTCATACTCGTAAATAAGCTTTTATAAATGTTTAATAGTCTCAAAATATATATATATATATAATTACGGCACCTTTGCTTGGGTTTGGAATTTTGAAGGACTATTTTTTCGTTCTATAAACGTATGTATATATTGGAAATTGTAAGAAAGAGCACGTATATATGTGTATAATTTCAATACTTTTTCAGCGGTTTGACCCTATTATCATTACGGTATTTTTATTATCATTTTTCACGAATAAAATATTTTTCTTGGTTCATTAAGCGCGACTTTTTGATGTTATGTAAAAGCCATTGATGGGTTCGCTTCTTGTTTCGTCAAGCTCAAGCATCGTCCTAGTCGCCTCGCCATTTATTTTTTTAATTGTCAATTTAAAAACCACTAAAACAATTACATAGATCGAATTTGTATTGTATTGTGTTGATTTAAGCAAAATTTGCTCAATCAATCCAATTTTTGAAAATTGGGGGTTCTATAGTGTCTGTAATATCTGGCCTCACACTACTAGAGAGCAGGCGGTATTTGTTTTACAGTCGGCCATATAATTTCAGTCGTAAGTAGTTTAGAAATTTGTAAAACTTTTCCTTTCAGTCGAAAAGTGTGTAACCATTTGCAAAACTTCCCATTAACAGATTCGTTTACATACATTTTTCTTATAAAGATGAAGCTCAAAAAGACGCGATTGGCCCATGATAGTGTTTATTATTCTAGAAAATGGAAATTATAAGATGATAATCCACATCTGAAGAAATTCAGCTCTGTTATTTCACGTTACATTGACTGCAGCAATTGAATTCGAGTAAAAATAGTAACTGATAAGCGGTAAAAAGGAAGGATAGAAATAAAATATGCATTATTCCACTGTTAGATTAATTTTGAATTGTTTACGTTTCTCTGATTATTTAAAATTCAAATGGAGTTTTTAAGTCTATATATTATAAATAAATAGAAGAATTTCGGCTGAGACTGACTTTTTTTCCAATCGCCCGTAATTTCAATCGTAACAGTTTATCGTTTCTTACTATGTAGTCAAGTGGTTTCGAAATCGAATAAGACGCCTATCTGTATCTCTGTAACCGGCGTAATCTTTTTTCGCAGAACACTTTCCAAAGTCATAGATAAACCCATTCTTGTAAATATTATTTTAGACTCAAAACAAAGCCATCGTCTTGATTCAATAAAAATATTCTTTGCCGTTTTGTATATCTATAAGATATCGTGAAATTTCTCTGTACATTTTCAATAACACCTTTTTGTAATTAGAATAAACAGTTTAAATTCAGATACTGTCTAAGAACAACTTCAATTTTATGAAAATACGGGGATTATTTATGTGTAAAATGTATTAGAGAGCTTTCTAAAACAAGTTAATATTTTAATGTTAATTTAGTGAGAAAAATAACTCTAAATTCATTATATATATATATATATATATATATATATATATATATATATATATATATACCTTCTGAACATTCTTTCTAAATAGCCGCGAATAATTCATGCCGATCTAATTATGCATATTTAAAATTAGGTCAACATTTAACAATTCGATCTCACTGATGAAATTGCAGTCGATAATAATCGACTAATAATAGAATGATGTAATAATAGATATGACTAATGATAGACTAATAATAGAAGGTTGTATTTTGGACGAATTATTTATGAGAATTCGGAAACTTCAGAACCAGTCTGAAGAAGTCGATCTTTATATTGTAATATATATTTTTAATTCATAAAATTTAAATCGACAGCTCATGAACGATTTTTACAGTAAAATATGATATTATATATCTATATAGGGTTGTATGTATGTAGGATTTATGTTAAATTTTATCGTTTTTGTTGTTCTATCGTGCATTTATTTTTTTATTTAGACAAATATAGTTATACTGAGCACAAATTTCAATTCGGGAAGAAACATTATGATACATTCAAATTTTTTGAGCCACGTTATACATTCCAATTACTGCTAAAATACAAACTCATATTTAACATTATAATTGGAATTTATTTTAAGATTTTTAAAATTAATGCACTTCTACGATTTTAATTTGTTGCACTCTAATAAATTTCCCTTCATTAGTTTGGTAATATTAAACTAAATTTTCCAAACGAAATATCGAGTCACAAAATCTGTAAAATTAAGTTGTAAAAAATCCTCAAAAGAAAAAAATACAATAAAACATTAACGTGCTGTATGGACCATTTATACGCGTTTTCAATTTACCATGCGCTTTACTATAATATCCAGGTTAAAATCTCGCTCGAAGGAAACTGCAATAACAACAACAACGGCGACAATAACAGCGACGACGAAAAAGGCGCGATTCGCGATCGGCCTCGCGCAACATCGATACGGTACAAAGCGAGACGGGGATTCCAACTGCGGGCGCTCGCGCTAAGCGTCCAAAGCTGCGCTGGCGCAAAACGCCGGGGACCTCGCGCACGGAGGAAAAAGGGGAGAATGGGAGTCGGAGATCCCGCCGAAAGGGACAGCTGTACATAAAAAAAAGTAAAAGAAAAAACAGGCAACAAGGCCCAAAAGGCAAGAAGGATACGGAAATGAGAAAAAAAAGAGAGCGAGAGCCTGCGCGTAAGCACGGGTTGGACAGGAGGGGCGCGATAAATCGAGCGGTCGTGCGCGAGCGTGCGCGCGCGCGTTGTATATATATATATATATATATATATATATATATATATATTTGTGTATATATGTATATAAATATGTGCGTGTGCCCGTAGCAAAGTAAGAAAAAGGGGCAAGAAGAGTAAGGGCCGTCGACGAAGGGCGCGGTCCGGAGGACGCGGCGAGCCGGGAGAAAGAAAGAAAGAGAGCGCGGGACGGACGGGGGGGGGGAGAAGTGAGAGAGAGAGAGAGAGAGAGAGAGAGAGAGAGACAGATTAAGAGGAGCATACAGAAGACTCACCGCCCGCGCCGGGGCCCCGACTAGACGCACGGCGCTGGCGCGCGATCTCGAGGTGCCCTTGCACTCGCCGGCTCGGCCTTGAGACGGCTTCCTAACCTTCCCTCCCTTATAATACCTCGTATACGCGGCGGGCATCATCCGACCGCACAGGGGCGGGGAAGGCGGGGTTCGGCTGTGCGTGTGTATGTGTCTGTAGTCGTCTCCCCCCCCGCTCCCCTCTCTCTGTCTCACCCTCTTTCCTCCTCGATCTGGCCGGTGCGCTCGCGCGCGATCCCGCGCGTCCTCTTCCTCCCCCCTCCCTCCCCCCGTGCCGCGCGAACCACCGCTCCCGCCCGTCAAGGTTCGGCTAATGTTTTCAGTCCTGGATCGCGAGGGATACGCGCGAGCACGCGCGCCTTCGTTCCCGACGATCGTCGGTTACCCGCGATCCGCGCGATTCGTCGACGATTAATACGTTATGTATGCTACTCGTGCGTTCGTTCGACCCTTATCCAGGCGATTCGACCTTTAACGAAATTTCCCAATTCTCCCTCCCAATAGTCCATGTAAATATATATATATATATATATATATATATATATATATATATATATATTCAAAGGACAAAAGGATAATTAGGAATGAATGGAAAGAAGTCAGTGTATCGTAGAGACACTTCCGTAATCTTTAGTTTCGCTTGACAGGCTTGTTAAATATCAATACATACAAAAAAAAAGACGAATTCGATACAATTTATATACCTCGTCTCGATGAGTTAGTTATAACTGTAGACCGCGTGCAGGCTGGCATTATAAAATTTCACAAGCGATTATAATATCTCCGGAGACGTATAATTGTCTACTCTCGACAGTTCAGAATCAGTGGCAAATCCGTGATTAGTTGACTGTTTATCAAGCGTGATTTCGCATTGCACTGAGCGATCAACGTAACATTCGCCGATTCAGCGGTGAGAATTGCGTTAATTTAAAAACAGCTGCTCGACCGCCACCGATTCAACTTTCCAGAGTATATTAACGATCTTCCCGCCGTTCTGATATCCAGCTCGCGAAAGAACCCTATAATAATACCGATAACAATTACGAGGCGTCGTCAATGGGCCCTCTCCGGCGCGCCGGCCGCCCCGCGCGCGAACAGCCGAGCAATGCGACACGGCGAAATCCCGGGCGCGATTGCGTTAAATGGGGCCGCGAGCGGCCGTAAATCGTCCCCGCGGCGGCTCGGGAAAATTTTACGCATGGAACAAGCGCTCACCGCGTCGGGGCTTTGAGATTGTAGCGTACCTTGAGAGTCGTGGCACGTTTGTCACGCGCGCGTCTCGCGGTCCGACTGTTAAACGCACGACCGCGTGGCCGTTCGTGCCTCGTGCTCTCGATTCTCGCAGGCGGGTATTGGGCATTATTATCGGTGACAATTTTTCTCTCTTCATTTCTCTCTCTATGCGAAAGTGTCGAAAACTTATTATAAATTTTAATAAATAAACTACAATATTGAGAGGAATATACATTTCTTCAGCACTCGAATAGTTTCACGATTTGCGAATTTCAAAAAATATTGTCTTTCACACTTCTGATAAAGTGAATCCCCAATTTGGCTAAATAATCTGAGATATATCGTCGATGCTTTATATCTAACTGTCGACCTATTCAAGTGTTGATGAAGTATGTGCAATAAATGTATCGTTTATTATAAATTTTATTTTATCCGTGTAATTTAAAGCGTACAAACGAGGGATTTTTAATTAGGATCGGGAGCTTTAAAATTTCGGGTGGTATTTTTCAAGTGCGAATTTTCTCGCGATAGATGTTCCAGTACACCAAGGCATCGAGCACTACCGTCCAAATATGAGGTAACCTCATGGAAGTCGTCCGAATGCGGATAAACACGAGAACGCAAAATTTCCATAAGAATTGGATGGAACAGCTCGAGCTGATCGAACGTGTCCGAACAGAATCCCAGGCCTTTGTAGATTTTTCGATTAAACTTATATATAGATTCTAATTGCTCACTAAGATATCCTAGTTACAACACTTTCTAATCAATATTTTTGTACATTTATATTAACGTGTTTCAATTTTTTGATTTCTATTTGTTTATCGCAGTTTTTTTTTTAAAATAAATAATGTAGCGTGTGTACAAAAGCTATAAGGTGCCAGCACTGTATTCAACGTATATTATAACATTCGGGTTTTATGCAGAGAATTTGAATAATTTTTAGAATAAGTATAGAATCTGGTAGAATAAAAAGATTTTGAAATTTAAAGAATATCTAATCGGCGAATTTTAATTATTACACTCTGAGTGAATTGAAAACGTACTGATAGACAGATAAGTACGTACGTATCGAGAAAATAGCTGACAGAGAAATAACATTTATCAATCGAGTCTAATTAATGTTAGAACAATTTCTGCGCTTGATTATTTTTTTTTCTCCTTATCGTCAGCACCGCCTAACCTCCCACGCAGCGCTTCTCTTTTTGCGGCTTCGTTTTCCGAACTAAATCGAGCACACGCCTCCCCCTCCCCATCTATGCCACCACAATGAGCCTCCTCCCTCCTGTCATCGATATTACCGAGCTAATATTTTCGAAATAAAAAGACAATCGAGGATATTAAGTTCTAACATCGGTACGATCGACCGATCGGCTTTCATCGCAATACACGATCGATCGGCTTCTCGAATGCGCAGATATAAATGGAAACCGCGCCGCATTCGCCCCGATGCCAAAACAATCCGAGCGGCGAACAATCGGACTTAATATATACACCTTCACGCCTCCCATTCGATCGTCGTGAAATAAATCCGACGCCTGATTACGACTTGTAAGTCGGCGCGGCGCGATCGAAGGCTGCGGGGGGGGGGGGGGGAGGCACAGAAAGAAAAGAAAAGAAAGAGAATTTATTATTGATTTCTCGTTAAAGCGTTATATAGAGTCGATGTTATCGGCGATTTATTGCTCGATCACGGGCTTTGCGCGTTATTCAGAGGTCAATGCGCCTTGCCGCTTTACTGCTTACTGCATAGACGTACAAGGTTTGTCAGAATATAATATAAAGCATTTTGAATTTATTTTTGCCACGGTAACAATTCGTATATTAAATATATGTTTTTTTAAGTGGAACATTTAAATGAAGTTATAATTTGCTGGTTGAGCAAAAAATTGTTAACTGAGGAAAATTTTCAGGTAAGACTATAAGCTGATGCGAAAAAAACACTTACGGATAATGCAAAGAGACAATTAAATTTTTGAAGGGGAGGCTAATTGATATGGAAGAAATAATGTAAAATAATTTGCTCGCTCATTCATTTGGATACATGTAAGAGCCATTCCGTACAATTATTGTGTATCTGATTACCATGAAGAGACAAGCCAACTTTGAACATTATTTATATGTAACTTTATGTCTTTCATAAATGAAAATCACAGTAGGTACGGTGAGATTTAATCAACGTCCTTTCTGCAGAAAAGAATAAGGCTATATTAATTGCGACTTGATATTTTGAAAAAATTTTCGAGACTTGCTCAATTCTTCCCTTATACATATATTCGAACACAGTTTGAAGGAATTGAAGGGATGCGCTAAGTGTGTGATTCCAATGTCCTATTCCTTTCTAAACATTGTATTTATTTTACAGAATTCTTATTTTTCCATAAAAATTTAAAATATTCGTATATCTATCTATATCTAGCTCTGCAAAAAAATATTATCTATTGTATATTGTGAATGATTTTAGTAAAGCGGTTTGAATTTGATTATAAATTGGTTTCTGCGTATACATACTAGTACCAAAAACTATCATTTAATTTATTTTCTCTTATAGAGCAAAGGTATGAGCCGGCGCGTTGTCATGCTTGAGGAGTACTTTTTTTCGTCAAATGTAAACCCTCCAGCTAGTCGATGTAGATCCTACCTTGTGAATCCCGGTTGTCTATGTCGTGTTGGAAGCACGTTCGGCGGGTGCAGTCCACTGTGTCGACTGTTTCGTCGTTTCGGGTGTTGTAACAGTGGATCTATGTTGATTCTCGAAACGACATAGAAACTCCTTGGGACTGCGCTTAAACGTAGTCAAACACTGAGTTGAAGGTTCTTGGAGTTGCGATTATTCGCCGGTCCGAAGAAACATGGCATTCATCTAGCTGACAGCTTTCCCATAGTCCAAAATTTCATAGAAGATACGATTCATGTGATTAGTACAATTTCTATTGTCTGAGCTATTCCGCATACCTTCAATTGGCGATCTGACAATAAGAGATCGTGTATTTTTTTGACGTTAACTTCTACATTATTTGTTTTTATGACTTCTGTACGTGGCTTATCAAAAACCTACTCGCTACTATGCCAAAACTCGTTAAAACAATTTTTATCGATAAACATGTGCTCAACATTCTTAAAATGATGCACGTTACATACTGTAATTTATGTTAGCCAACGACTTTTTTAATATTTCCCAATGTCGTTTCTCTAGGACTCACCGGCACATTGTCTCTCATGAAATTCGTAGACTACATTTCCGAAAGAATATGTTATGGTAATGTAAACGCTCCTGATGCAACAAAATTGTCTTATAATGAGGAATTATACTCTTGGTAATCATTCATTGTTATTTGGTTTAACTCGTGTTGACTAGACTTTATGAATTTAAAGCTACAGGACATCGTCGATGGGGGATTCATTCATTGGATTGGCTTAGGTATGGAGTATTTTATAAATCTATTTATAGGCGAGTAGATTGATTTTGTTTAGCCCCAAATAAACTTTTATACAACACCTATCGAGTAATAACTAATCTGTGTAACATTATTATATTCAAGGTTATAAATTTAAATTATTAAATGCGCAATTTTATTTACTTACCTGCTATTTTTACTCTATTATTTATTCTTTTTCTTTTTTGAATTTATGTCGTAAACTTTTATTAGTCTTGTCTTTGTTTTAAATAGTTGTCATTTCATTTGCCTATGATATATTTGGATCATTAACGATAAACTTTACCATTGTTTGTATCATATATACAATGTGAATGAGCATGAGTATGTTGAATCATAAGCCTCTAATCAATTGTTGCAAAAACTAATAATAATAACAATTTTAATTTTTATTTAAAAGTGATAAAACATTGGTGATCCTTTGAATTTAAGTAGATAATCACCGCATATATCTCGGTAGTGCCAAATTTTAAGACTACTAAAAATTCAAATTTTTTACCAATATCCTCTATACAGAAAAATTCCATCAGTTCTTATGCGTGAAATTCTGAAAAAGGACATTTTTCTTAAGTTCTTCTTTCTCTCCCGAATTCTCAAACGAAATATGCTCGCGGAGCAGCGCTGCTGTGTAGGAGCAGCAGCTGTCAGTTCCGAGGTCGCGACCTCTCCTCATCGTTATGCGCGCGTGCGTGTGCGCGTACGCGCGTGTGTATATACATATGTACCCGGGATATTATACCACGAGAGGGATGGGCTAAGGAGGAAGGAGGTCGGACCGGCGAGAGGGGCGAGGTAAGCCGCTCTCCCCCTAGCGGCCGCGGTATCCGCCGTCCCCGCGTCGTCTTCTTATTCAAATCTTTTTATGTTGTGCACATTATATATCTATGTATATAGATATATATATATATATATTTTATAGCATATATAAGATTCCGAAGTCACTTTATTGCCTTTGCCCTCGCGCGTACTTTTCGCTCCGATGATATACTTCTCTTTCTTCTCATCCTCCTCGCCCTCCTCCACCTTGGGTAAATTCGATTCTGGAGTGTACCGCGAACACTCGACCGGAGGACGTATATTTAGAGGTTTGGAGCTCTCGAGCGAGCCCGATTCCTTGCGTAGGATAAGGGACGTTATGGACACATTGTAGGAAATCTGGTGCATCAATTTTATTTGTGTTCTTTCTTTTTGTTGTACTCTGAAATTTTCGATCATTGTATAAAAATTTATCTCACACGGTGATTGATATAATCACTGTGATAGCCGAAAAATTGAGATCTTAAAACAAAGTAAATATTAGCTTACAGTCAATAGTTTCGAAAGAGATACCGTGCATGCATAAATCATAACCTCGTCGAGATTGATTTGATTAATGTCCCCCCCGTTATTCTTATCCTGTTTGTACTCTCGGACATTGTAATCTTGACGAATGACACTACGAAGCCGTTATATATATATATATATATATATATATATATATATATATATATATATAATAAGCTCGCCCGTTGTATTCTTAATATCCCGTACACACTGCCCGACGTAGTCCTCGAGTATAATGGATTTGAAATTAGGCAGGCGAACAAGAGGATGCAAATAAAGTTGTCTTTAGCACCCGGCAGGAGAATCTAGGGGGGCAGGGGCACAAGCTCCGTCCCGATTCTTCATCTCAGCCGATGGTGATGATGCACGAGCAGCGGTCGCGAGTCTCGAGAAGCAGAGCCGGAGGAGACGAAGAAGAATAAGAAGGAGAAGAAAAAAAAGAAGATCAAGGAAAAGAAATATAGAAAGAAATAGAAGAACCTGTATAGCTGTATGGAAACCACCTCGTTTGTTTGGTCGTGCATATAATAAAGTATTACTGTTCCCCCATATAGAAAAGGTGACATTAGATACTAAAAGTCGCGGAGGCGTCGTTATCGAGCTGCCGTGCATATATATATATATATAATGTATCGGACTTGACGACTCAGACATCGGAGACGGTTGAATTTGTTCTCCTCGTCAACCCTTTCCTCCTACTCCTCACTCTCTGTCTCTCTCTCTCTCTCTCTCCCTCACTCCATCGGTTTGCCACAAAGCGTCTATCGTGCATTCATGCGTATTATATATGCGTAGACCGCCGAAAAGTCCAAGGTTAAGCATAGTATTATACACACGAAGAGATTCTTATTTAAGTTTTTTTGAAACGAAGACGCGCGCACACCTTTTATTGTTGACAAATATAGGCTCAATGACAAAATTTTTAATAAAGGCATACTTATGAATATATATTAATAAATAAATAATTTATATTCTAAACACGGCAAAGATCGTTTTATAATTATAATTCTTTTTTGCTTTGGCGAAATGAATTGCTGGACATTTCTAATCAATGGCGATATAAGATAAGATGATATTAGGATATTTATAACAAAAATGAATGGTCTTAATAAGTTGGCGTATATCATTATAGTACCACATAAATTGTACAAAAATAATGCATCATTATGGTCGAAGAATATTATTTTGGATAGGAGAATACCTTCTCAATGTTGATTTTTATGTGTTTTCAATGATTATTTTAAATAACTATTTATATTTATTAGATTTTAATTGTCATGGTGTTTACAAATTATTTTGTACAGAAATGTACATGAAATTTCATTGAAAATTCCAGATTTTCATTGAAAAGATAAGAGTTGCTTACCGTCGAAGGTCGTCGTCGTCTGCCTTCCTAATTGTCGGAGAATGTGGAGGTCGTAACTGTTGTCAGAAAGTAAAGTGAAATTTTTGCCGTATTACTAAGATATTTTTTTAAGGACAGTAACGAAAGGAGTATGGAAAAATTATGAAAATCCTGGTTTTTAACTTTTTTTTTACTTTAGCATCTCCAGAATGATGAAATCTGAGAAATATATTTATATCTCAAAAGTATGATTCCAAATTTTAGAAAAAAAATAGTTGATTTTTAGCAGAATACGACAATATAACTTTTATTTCGTTAATTAAAACGAAAAAATTCTGGTCTGCGAAAGATTTTCACGACGTTTGCTCATCAAGTTGAAAATTAAATGAAACATTTTTTGATAAATTTTAATAATATATTCGTAAGTAGCCATATACTACCGATTCAGTACAATAAAAACAAAGCTTATTTTTTTTTTAAGCCCGACAATCTGTGTATGGTCGCCCTTGAAAAACAACTCCTCGAAGCTTGTATATAATGCGCGCGCAACAAAGGCGCAAAAGGGCCCAACGCGACGGACTAATATAATGGAGTAAAAATGCGCGGGCAAAAAACAGTTCGCAGAAAGACTATATATATATATTCCCCCGGCAAAAGAGAAGTCGAAGTTAGCTGCGGCAAGGACAGCCTGAAAAATAGATGAAAACAGCGAACGGATTAAAGACGGAGAGGAAAAAACGAGTCGGCTGAACGCGAAGAGGGTTCAGGAGGGGGAGGGGGAGCGGTGATTTTTGCAAATAAATAACGAAAACGCAAAATAAGTAAAATGCAAAGAAACAAAAAATGAAAAGCGACAAAGATCGTGGAGGAAATGCTCTTCTCCCCCCCCTCTTTTATTCATCGATTCTTTCTTTTTCTCTCTCTTGCTTTCTCTCTCTTTCTCTTTCTCTCTCTCTCTTTCAATGGAAGGAATCGAAATATAGGGGCGGCTGGGCGTAAACCGAATAGTCGCAAAGGCCGAATAGCAAAAAGCGCGCCAGGAAAGAAAGAAGGCCCGAACGATGTATAACCGAGGGGTGTGCAGGGTGGATAGAAAGGAGACTAATACTAAAGTGTATGGGCTCGAGAGAACGAAACGATGAAGAAGAAGAGCTGTGTTGCACGGGGAGATGAAATGAAAAACGTCCAGATGGAGAAAAATGAAGTTACACGTATATATACATATACATATATACATATATGTATATATATATATATATATATATATATATATATATATATTGCACTCCAGCCCGAATGCTGCTGCTCTCCGGCAAAGACACACACGGTCCACGCGAAGGGTCTTCGTGCAACGAGCGAAGGAGAGACAGAGGGCTAGATAGAGAGAGCGACAGAGAGAGAAAAAGAGAGTGAGAGAGAAGAAAAAAATGAATAAAGGGAATCGGCGACGGAGAGAAGAGAAAAATAGAGAAGTTCGCTTGCTCGCGCGCGCGATTCCCCCACGCGGGCAAGGGAGAGGAGAGGGCAGGACGAGTGCAGCGGTGGGAAGAAGAGATGGAGGAACGATAGAGAGAAGCCCTCCAGTTCTCGGGGTTAACGCACGCCGGTAGACGCAAAAATCCCTTCAAGGTCGATGCATCCCTATACGCATGTATACGCACGCACACGCGCACGTGCACACACACGCGCGCGCACACACGAAATGCAGGCAGCGGTTGCCGGTGCCGCTCTCGCGTCCGGTGGTCAACTCCTTCCTCCTCCTCCCTTCTCCTCATCTTGCCCTCCCCACCCGTGGCCGTGGCGCGCGCCTTCGTGCCCAGACCATATGCCAGACTCACCCACGCGACCAATCGGACAGTGCCGCTGGCTTATAAAGGGACACGTGCGTGAGAGAGAGAGAAAGAGCGATTGTGAGAAAGAGAGAGGGGGCGGGAAGAGAGATGCGCGCGTAGATTGAAGGAGGGCGAAAAGATGGTTTCATCTTTCCATCTCCCTCTCTCTATCTCTCTCTATCTCTCTCTCTCTCTCTCTCTCGCTCCCTCTTCCTCTCTTTCTCTCGGTAATGTGTAAATATGGAGCGCTGCACTCATTGTACTTTGTGAACTTTATATAGAATGCGTGCACAATGGAATATTGGCTTCGTCGCCATGCTCGGAAGGGGTTAGGTTCTCTTCTTGGAAGATGGTGACACACTCTTACAGAAGCGCTTGTGGGGCTTGATTTTTTAATATATTTATTTATCATTATTAATATTGTTATTGTTCTTATTAAACTGCATAAATAGTTTTTTGCATAAATATTGCTTACTTCTATTGTTATGAATAGTATGATGATCAAAAATCATTGTCTTTTCTACTACTTCATAAAACGAAGACAACCTTCCAAGTCTACTGGTCGTAACAATGGTAAGGTTAGACGTTTCAAAAGATCCAGGCCAAAGCGTAACTGAATTTCCAATTTACATACATAACATTAAACCGGCTTCCATCGAAAATGGCACTCTTTGTCAAAAATTCTCGTCATATCTGGAAAATTTTGATTTTCTGTGTCCATGGAAAAAATTATGTAATTGATTGTTATGTGATGCTCACAAATACGTATACAGTGCGGCTGAAAGTGGTTCGAGCACTGCATTTTGACGTTGTAAACGTTCGAAGAGAGAGAGAGAGAGAGCATTTCCGAAGATATCGTATGGGATGTACTCTCCGCCCAAGACTAAACTAAGACAAAACTGTTCCGAGGTACCCCAAAGTCATGGAGATAAGACAGAAGCGAAGAGACTGGGTTCCCTATCGAAGTTGTCCCAAAACCAGTATTCAGATCAAGTATTTTTTTTCTTTGAAAATATGCTCCAAACAGAGCAAAATCGGAAAGGATGTTTCCTTTCAATTGTGACTGGGGAATGATTGCATGTTATTATTTCATGATCCAGGCCCCAACATCGGCAGCCTAATCGAACATTCGGTCTGGATTCGATAAGCTAGACCTATTTTGGTACCCATACATATATACTACGGACGTCGAGGAATACGAGCGATGCTTTGACCTTCTACTCTGATCTATATTTGCTAATTAGGGCAATGGGAAACTTTCGTCTCGTGTAATACAAAAACAGGCAGACATATATTGAATAGCTTCCGAGAAAGAAAAAAATAAGGGGGACAAATAAGCCGACTCGAAATTCCGTATCGTCAGCTTTTCTTCCTATCGTTTTTCGCGACGAAGCCCGATTTAGAACCTCGGCAGGCTCTATTCGTCGATTTCGAATTTATCCCCGTGGTTACAAGAATCCAAGCTTATCGCGCGCGCTCCGCGTCCAACTGCGCGCTTTTGCATTATACGCATGACTGAAAAGTTCGGGGCACGGATTTAGATGTGGGCGTTTCTTGCGGGTTGTGCCAATACAAAAACAAGGCCTAAAATCGCGTCCTGCAGAGCTAGAAGTGGATGGGAAGAGTCACTGATGCCGCGACTGGGTAATTCTAAACCTGGATGGATGCAGCAAAGATGGGGAAGAACTCGCGGCGGAGAAGCGCTAGATATAATTGGATGCAAAATTGAAAATTTTAGCAGTTGTCTCTGCTGAATTTTTATGATGTATATAGATCTGCTTTGCATAGATTAAATTAACGGGGTATAATTCTGATATTGGATTTGGTGTTAATTTAATGTCGAGTCGTTTATGCGAGGAAATTTATCTGAGACCAATCCCACTGAACACTCGAGCACTTGTATAATGCTCGTGTTATTGTGTAAACTAAAAGTTTACCAATAGACAGTGGTAAAAACAAATAAAGGTTCGTCAATTTTATCTGTCCATTTTAACTCATAAGCATTTTTAAACTTAACTTGGTCGCTTGTATAATTCAACAATATTTTTCAATAACATCCAAATGGAAAAGATCTACTGACCAGATTCCAGACTAGGTATCAACCTGGCAAAGTAATATTAAAAGAAGAACTATGTCTCAGACAGATGCATAGAGCGAAATCTCGTGGCTCGTCCCTTAAACTCTTCCTTTTCCCCCCTCTCTCTCGCGTACACACGTGCATCCTTATATGCGTCCCTCAGCAGCAGCACCGGGATGGCTATAGAGCGCATCCTACAGGGTGAACGGCCGGTGCTGAATCCAGACTGCTCAGATGCCCAACACGAATACATATACACACGCGCACGCGCACGAGCGAGGGTGGGAGAAGGAGAGAAAGAGTCGCGTTTGGGGAGCTTATATATATGACCCTCTATATCACCTTCGGCCCTTTGCGCGCTGCAGCAATGCTGAATGCCTCTTCGCGTTATTCGAAAGAGAGTCTCTTTCTCTCTGATTATCGGCGAATTATATTTATTGCAGACTAAACTTAAATTTTATATATGTATACGAATTAGTGCATGTTTCTCTCTCTCTCTCTCTCACTCTCTCTCTCTCTCTCTCTCTCTCTCTCTCTCTCTCTCTTCTCGCCTTCTCTCTCCGTACGCGTGTTTAATAGATGTAACGGCTGATGGCCTCAGCAGATGTTGAAACTCTCTATCTCTTTTTCTCTCCCTCTCTTCCTGTCTCTCTCGCTCTCCCTATCCCTATCTCTCTCCCGCGCTCTTTCTCCTCCGTCGCTCGGTTTCGCGTGCCTTACAAGGGGGGATCTCCGCTTTTTTTTTAAGTTTCTTTTTGCGCCACTTGTCGGGGCGAGGATGAAATTTATTCGAGCGTGAAATAGTGGGAGTCGGACTGCAAAGAAGGATGTTTCTTAGCGACTGCAGCTAAATTAATCAATTGATTTTTTATAGATATCCGTGCACGATTTTTTCATTCTAAAAGGTATTCAGTCGGAATTTTTGCGTTAGCAATTTTTTTAATGGAATTTCAGGCAGCCAAATCTTTCTCCAATAACTAAAAATATGAGCAGAAATAAATTTTATTCAAATGCGAATCGTATCTGATCATGATACGTTCTTGTCCTTCCTGTGGGACAATTAAGGTTATCATGTAAGCCGATCAATTTAAGCTACTGACGGGAAAAACATGGTTTCCCAGTTTTCTGCCTGCAAGTTAATCAATCAATTTGATTTTTAGGATAAGGAAGAAACCAACCACAGGAAACAAGCCTAAAATTACATTTATATTTCGTATACCTTTGTTCCGATATTGTTCTTTAAGGTCAATTAAGCTTAGCAAGATTAGCCTTACTCACAAGATTGACCTTCTTACCGATAAAGTTTTGTAAGGTTCTTTCAATTTAATGGGATACTAATCTGGAAGATTATCTCTTTTTCAGAGTAGAATCTCCGTAGAAGGTTAGACTAATACAAATGCTCGATTTCCTACCATAAACCTAGAAATGGATAGATTTCGCTATTCTTCGGGACTTATCTATTGGAACATTATAAATTAATAGTAATAAAATAATAGTTTGTTTAAATATAACTGTATAGTCGATAAAATAAAAAAAAACAAATAACATGTGCATCGATCCTTTTTTTTGGGTAATTGATATAAATTACGACTGAAAAGTAGTTGATAAGTTAATACATTTATAAAAAGTTTTACACTTATTTTAAATTAATAACTATTGACATTGGTCTTGCAGTCTTTCTAATATAAAATATTAACTAAAATAATGGCAGTCAGACTGTTCTTATTTATTATATCAAGATTGATAACAATATTCATTATTTTAATTGAAAACAGTCGACATAAGAACAATTTTTAACTGTACACTTATTGTTATCTAATACTTATATTTTACAATTTAAGTCTAACAACTATAACACAAATGTATGACAATATATCTATAAAAACACAAAAAAATATCTGAGAAAATTTTTTTCGTTTTTGAAAGCGAACTCGTGGCCTCCCTCGTCGCGCGTAATGAGAGCGCCTCGCGTAAACCCTTTGTCCTCGGAGTGCACGCTTGCCTGCCCTGCTCCCCTCGCGCAAAGCAAAACCGACGAAAGGAAGATAAGGAAAAGAGAGAGAAAAGATCAATTTAGATCGCAGCGAAGAGGGGGAACGGCAGAGTGAGAGAAAAAGAGCGAGAGAGAGAGAGAGAGAGAGAGAGAGAGAGAGAGAGAGAATACGTTAGACGCGTGTGTGCCCGCGTAAGTGGTCTCACCTCGGGTCTCGCGCGACTCTCGCTTGGTATCGTCCTGCGCTGTGCAGTACCGATGCGCCGCTGCGTGCGCGAATCGCGCGCATATCCCAAGGTTCGTCGTCCCTTTGCTCCCCCCCGCCAGCGCGCAGCGCCGAAGCGACACAATGAAACTAAGCAGCGAAAGAGCAGAGGCCACGAATAGGAGCGAGAAGGGACGAAAAGATAGATAGATGGTGAGAGAGACAGAGAGGAGGAGGGGGTAGGCGGCAGAGCGAGCGAGGAGGGAACGAGGGGGGGAGGGTGGTGAGAGGACGAGAGGAATAGTGCAACCTTAGCGCATGCTATCTCTTTGTTGTTGATGCGTGCCCGAGCTGCTGCTGCTGCTGCTGCTGCTGCAGGGCAACGCACTCCGGATTCTCTCTCTCTCTCTCTTTCTCTATGTCTGTCTCTCTTCTTCTCTCTCCTTCAGCTCGTCAGTCGGTTCTGCAGACGCAAAAATAAAACAAAGCAGCAGTCGAGCGGACGGCAGTCCCTCCCCCCTGTCTCTTCCCCTCTTACTCGTTTCTTTTCTGCTTCTATACTTCCTCGTACATGGGGAGGAAAAGAGCGTCGCCCGTTGCGATGCACTTTGCCTTGGTCTCACAATTCCCTCGCCGTCCTCTCTGTCGCGCACTCTCTCTCTCTCTCTCTCTCTCTTCTCTGTCTCTCTTTCTCTCTTTCTCTCTCTTCTAATGGGAGCCCTTCCTCTGCATTTCTGCAGCTGGTTATCGAATCCCCTGCGCGCCCTTCGCGTTTTATTCTTCTCCTCGGCGCGACGACCCTGCTCGACAAGCGAAGAGAGGATGAGAGAAGGGGAAGAGAGTGCTTGAATTTCACGAGACAGACGCTAGAACGTGCGAGCGTAAGCAAATTGTGGGCGATGGAATCGTCCTTGTTTGAGAGAATTTTGCGAAGCGCAGAAAGCGAACCACGTTTTTATTTAGGCGCTGAATGTCGTAAATAGCTCGACGACATTTGGAGGAATTCAGTAATTTTCTATGAATCGTGCGTTTATGCGTTTATGTATATGTGTCCTACGTACTTTAATAAATCGATTTGAAGCCTATGATATTTTAGGCAAGTTATATTTGAGTATCCAATCTAATCATAAATTTATACACCGTATAAAGAGTATTGAAGAGATAAATATTAAATTTCGTCGATTTAGCTGACTTATTCTTTATAAATGTTCTATAATTTTACAATATTGTAAGTAGCATAACGCTAAAATATAGAAGGCATTAGTATCACCATCATTGATCTAGATTATAAGTATATGAAGCTTTTAAGAAATTTACTGATAACCTTTAGTGTATCTCAATAACTCACTAGCTAGAAACTCTTTGACCGGTAATACTTTTATAGTGGTTAGAAGAAAAGATGAGAAGAAAGGAACTAAAAAGGTAGTAAAGTTGCAGCGACGAAAGACAAAGTCCTTATCTTCTGACGATAAAATAAGCTTATATGAACCTACCTGACGTTCTTTTGCTTATGACATTGACGAAAGCATACGCGAGGAAATAAGTCAAGGTGTGTGCACCGTTTTATCTCATTGTCAGTTTTTTAAATGTTTTTCTTAAACTCATTTTGCTGTTCATAGATACATACGCATAGTTATTTTTTACTTATTGAAAGATGGAATTATCTTGCTCGCTTAAGATATAAAAGCCTCAAAATTGGTACATGCATTCACCATGAATAGTAATACAATATTCCGTCATTAAATTAAGACTTGAATATCGATGAATATAGTCCACTTTCTCTATTGAAAATTGGAAAGAACATTAAATCTGCATAATAATGAAATGTTCAAGTATAATATTAGAAGATAGCTAAAGAAAGGTAACTAATAAGGAGAAGCTGGACAAGAGAAATGTATTTTTAGATAATAATGCACTCCTGAGCCTTGTTAATATAGTTTACCCGAAGTCTTCCATTTTTTCTTCTTTACTAACATTTGTATTTTACAAGGGTTTGATGGACTTCTTGGTTTACTACACCAGTTTCCAACATTTTCTAATACAGATATCATCCACGTAGGCTATAGTACATCATTATTTTATGCGAACAGGAGGGATCATCATTCCCTGTATGTCACCTGAGCTAAATGCTTCACTCATTACCGTATCTCCTTTTGTACGGGCTATATCCGTAATCCTTTATATGTAGAAAATTCAGTACATTAACATGCCCCATATCGTGCGGTCTATTTGTGAAATTCTTATAACTTTATTTCGTATGTGGTTAAGTGTTTGGCTAATATTTAGGATAGTCTTTATCGTGAATTCCTTCGCATCCGGTAAATACACAATCAAAAAAACAGTTATATCAAAAACAATCTCTATACAAACTATATAAGTGATCAGCTTCTTAAATATACTACTTACTATACTTTTGGCCTGAATTAGTCTACGCACATATTTCATTATTTAAGAGTCTTAAGTCGGAACGATATAAGGTTAATGCGTATACACAACTCAGCTATTCCTGAAGTAGATTCAACCATAAGAGCCTTATGTCTGTACAGCAACCTCGTGGCAACTCAGGCCTAGGTCATCTATTCAATTGTTCACATAGCTCTAAGTACCCTAATCATGGGTTTTATCATATGTCCGCCAGACTTTTTCACAAAGGATAGAAATCAAAATCCGATCCAGATCCTATGACTTCATTGAATTAAAGCGTTGTACCAAAATGCTCTTCCTTAAAAGACCTTACTTCAATTGTCAACAGACTTTTGTCCTTAACTCCGGTGAACTTTAGCATTGTCACTGAATTAAAAGATTTTTCCACGCCCACGGTCTTGTACAAACTTCGAAAGTGTGTATATCCCAACATAAATCTTCTTATTAATTTCACCCAACTCCCCGTAGGTAGCAGGGGCGAAGCCTGCAGTTATATTAGTAATTTATTAAGATTCCTGACTAATTTATGAAGTAATTAATGTTGCAGAATTAGAGTTAAGAACAATAATTTTATTGGATGCTTATACAAATGATTTTAGTAAAGATTTATTAAGAGTGTTAAAACAATTTTCCGTCGAGTAAAGACGCAAAGTCAAGGTTTTTTGCAAGTAGTGAAAATGGTAAAGAAAGGAATAACACAATATGTACTATAACAGTAGTAAAAAAGATCATTAATAATGTAATTATTTCAATTTTTCTAAATTCTTATGGAGCATTTAGATTTCTCGTGACTATTCATAAAGCGAGTTCTGAAAGCGAGCGATCGTTTTCAATGCTGAAAAGAATAAATGATTTACATACATCCACGATGCTTGAAGGAAGGTCATCTTCATTGCCCATTAATTCTCACTCTGAAATCGAAGTTACTAATCGCTTAGTTTCGCAACAGCGGAAAGAAAATGTATTGTTAGTTCTACAGTTTTATGTTTGCGTAAATTTGAATAAATTTGAATTATTTGTTTCATTGAATTTGTTTATATAAAATTCCTGTTTCCAGCGAAATTCGTTAGTTGCGAAATATAGTGATTTCCACGTATGCTCTAGCAATTGCAACCTTCGAGAATCCACTATCCCGCTATGATCTTAGCACCCAGGCCCTGCAAAAAGCTTAATCCAGCACTGCCCGCCGTATGATAATCGGGGCGGAGTTCAGCAGAAATTCGCTATCGACGACCGCGCGGCGGTGCGTGCGTGCTCTGGCGAGCGATAATCGAGGCACGCCAATTAATAAGGCTACCGCTGCGCAGAAATGCACACGGTCGACGTCACCTGACGATGGCCTTGGCTGCCATTTATCAGCGGTAGCCACCGGATTTCCTCCGCTTTTTTTCTCTCATTTGATTCATACATCGCGCTCGGAGGAACAAATCGGGCTGTCCTGTCGTCTGGCCCTTCGCCCGTAGTTCGAATATATATATATATATATATATATATATATATATATATATATATATATATATGTATATACATAATGTACTAAACGCTGTAAAATCGCGTATGCGTCGAGGCGACACTTCTCGCTCGTGGATATAAATATATTCCGATAATCGACTCGCAAATTTTAACAGCGGCCGCATTATTTTCAAGGTCGCGAATAACGTGTATGCTTGCGCAGATAAAACATTTACGAGTTACAGACTTATGTAGTATATTACACTCTAAAATTAAATCAGCATATAGCAAACTGCCGAGATCCGGTGTATGTGCACTGCGATGGATCGTGACATTCGAGTTCGATCGGAGAGTGCAGTCGGTCAATTTGAACTAATCAATCAGTTATGTGAAATATATTTTTTCCAATCAGTACGTTCCATACTTATTTTTTTTCTTATTTATTCATTAATTTTTTTTTTTAAAAAATTTCTTAGTTCACCGATTGCACCAGGTTGCCTCTCAATTTTTCTTATTTCAAGAGTATCTAGTGGATTATCGATGGTAGTTAGCCTACTAGGGGGGATGCGCGATTCCAAGAGATCATATTCACTTTGTTAATTGTATCGTATTTTACGTTACTTACAATTTATTATAATTTTGCTTTCAAAAAGAAATAGATTTAGTTATTAGGACACTTGTTTACAATAATTGAGAATGCGTTATCAGTGTATTATATCTTTTTAATATGCTTTGTCACATCAAACATAAGGGGTAAGCATAAATATCGTATAGCTCGTGCCTACGCGTATGTATGTATATGCAGTATGCACGCTCGCGCGTGGATATTTATCTTGCACGAAGCTCCAAAATAATTTAACATAAAGATTGATTGAGTATATTAGAATTCAATTAAATCGACAATTATCAAAGAAAGTTTGACAAAGAAATATGACAATAAAACAAAAAAAATATGACGATGACGATGAGAAATTATTTTAGACATACATTCGTACAGTTTGTCTCTAATAGACACGCAGAAAATAAGCCCAGCTTCATCTAACCTTCGGCTATAAGAGAGTACGTTAAAGCGAGCTCAAAAGCGTCTTTTTTCGAGATCCCCATCGCTCCTTTTACTACTGTCGAATACTCGAAATATCCGAAGTCGCTAACGATCTAATTCCTTCGGGCAGATATTCATTTTCATCGAACATTAAGCTCAGCACATTTATTATCATCTTAAACCTAGAAGCCGAAAGACCGCGCTGAAAGCTTATTCTAATCACGTCTTTGAAATTCATTCGCGTGGACTTTTGGTGGTTCGTCTTAGTGCCCGTTTCGTCGCAGCTGTATACCATAGCTATTCAGAATTTACATGGGATATGCATGAAAAGTTTTTTTTTTGTCGTTGAAATTCTATACGCGTAGTCTCCTAGGCCCATCGTAATATTGGTCGAATGTTGCACTTGTTCTGAATATTTTATGTGTAAATAAAAGTATTAATAAATACTTTTATCGGTCGTACAGTCTTTAAACTATAATATATTATAATAAAATACTGATAGTCAGACTGTCCTTGTTTATTATCACCTCCGAAGTTTATATCACCTCTGAAGAATATGAAATGAAACTTATTACTACAAATAAATTAGAATAAAAATTAAAAATAATAAAATAAAATAATAATAAAATAAAATGAAATAAAAATAATAAAAATAATAAACTATATTTTATGTTAGTGAAAGACAATCTGACTGCCCCTACCACCTTATTTCAGATTCTTCTGGGGTGATAATAAACATGGACAGTCAGACTGTAATTATTTTATTATAATAAATTATAGTATAAAGACTATAAAACCGATAAAAAATTTCTTAATTTCATTGAAAACAGTCGACATAAGTAGAATTTTTAATATAAATAAAAGTATGCGCATACATATATATAGGTTTAAACAAAAAGAAATTGTAACAATGACCTGTTACCTACATCGAATGCAAAACGTTTCATTATAATTAGTGTCACCAAATCTCCTACCTTTTTCCAGTTGTTACACAAAAGTTACTACCATTGTTTTAATTAAAAGCAAAATAAAGAGATTTTCTAATACTACTTTTTCAAGCTACAGAAAATTCCAAAATAATATATATATATATATATATATCCATCTAACCTCGACGTCACCGCAAGTTTGGAAAACAATTTTACGCGTTAATAATACGAAGTAATTCACCGCACCCGCGCTGCTTCACTTTTCGTTCGTTAACATTTGCTCGCTCTCTGTATTATTAATCATCGCAATAACAGCGACTCAGAATAATAACGCGCCTGCGTATGCTTGCTTATGTGTTGCATATATATATATATATATATATATATATATATATATATATATACATATGTATGCATGTAACGCGATTCCGCGAAATTCGCGGACATTCGGTGCGGCGGCAGCGCGCCTGTTTTTACG
This sequence comes from Sycobia sp. Sy_11, assembly GCA_018907035.1. Lineage (NCBI taxonomy): Eukaryota > Metazoa > Arthropoda > Insecta > Hymenoptera > Epichrysomallidae > Sycobia > Sycobia sp. Sy_11. The sequence goes on from JACCIC010000019.1 coordinate 1,242,259, forward strand.
CTTTTTATAATTAACTTAAAAATTGCATAAGAATCGATTAAACACATTATGTATATATATATACATATATATGTATATATATATATATATATATATATATATATATATATATATACATCGATTTCTGTTTAACGCGCCCGCGCGCGATCGGCCTCTTTTTTTCGTTTCAATGTTTCAGTCTTGATTAGTAAATAAAAGCAGGTTGAGCCGCTGTATGGCGCGACACAGGCGTTGAGCAATTCGCCCGCGCGTCGCCGATCAGCTGACTAAGTTGTTAAACTGTGCAACTTATACCAGGAGGTCCCATTTTAAACAAGTTGATGATAATGAAGGCTGTATTGAGAAGTGTTTTTAAAATAAAATCGTTCTAAGATGTAAATGGGAGAATTCGCTGAAATGATTGAGATACCTCTATTACTTCTGTATATATGTTATATATATATATATATATATATATATATATATATATATATATATATTATCAACCGCATAGTTTCTTTTCTATTTTCAAATAAAGTTAGGCCGATGGTAAATACGTTGTTGGGTAATAGATCTCACGTTAATATCAATTCAGTTGATAGAAAAATCGTTAATAAATTATTCGATTTTTATATAAAAAAAAAATTGCATGGAATTATCTCATAAGAGAAAAGTACTAATTATAATAATAAGAAAGTACTAAGTCTATCAGGACTTAGTTTGGAGGTAATTAGAACTATCGCGTTCAATTTGGATCATATCCGTCACCCATAATGATGGTAAAACGACTGTAAAGATCGACATGGTAGAATAAATTGTAGAGCGATTGACACAAGCATCAATTCAATTCGAAATATATTTAGATATCCAAAAGAATATAAGGTTAACACATAAAGTTTACATCGATTATTCAGTCTATAATAATACACCAATATTATTATAATTTTCTCTCTAATAAGTCATTTCTCGTTAGAGCTTCCTTAAAATGGCTTGTTTAATATTTAAAATGGGACATCCCGCGTAAACTTGCACAAGTCCGGTTTATATTATTATTTCGATATTTATGCCATAAGTGTCAAGGCTTGACATTTGTTATTCCTGAATCGAGTAATGCAATTTGTGTTTGGTATAATGTTTAAAAAAGAAAAAAAAACGAGCGGTTTATAAATCAAAGGTGTTGCTCCGAAACTTTTTAATGCATAACTCGTTATAACTTCTCAGTGTGCACACAGATATCAATAATATTTCAAAATCCGATTTTATAAATGAACTATCTCTCTCTCTCTCTCTCTCTCTCTCTCTCTCTCTCTCTCTCTCTCTCTCACTCTCTATCTATCTATCTATCTTTCTCGCTCTGTCCGAGGGAATGATAAACAGCGAAAAGAAATTTATTGAGGGAGTGCTGTGTCAGGACATTATATGCACAGCGAAACCCGTATACAATTCATATGCTATATGTTTAATATTGAGCTAATTTCTAATTTCTGTTGTGTACTTAAATTGTATCTATGTCAATACTTCAATTATATCAAAATGAATTCTAATTCATCGAGAAAATAGTCTCTGTATTCTCTAAGCACTGACATATTAAAATAGAGTAAAAATAAGGTGTTATTCTTTTTTACCGAAGCGAATGATTCGGTATAGTCTCAACAGATAATAATAATAAAAAAAAATTTACGTCGAAAGTAAGGGCGTTGCTCGCTGCCGTTGCCTGATTTATTCGATAGCATATATACAGCTGGTAGAGTAGGGGGATACTGGATTTGACCTTGCTGCCCGACCGTGTCACACCATGCGAATTCGTATAGCTCGTTATACTGTAATAACACATTCCATGTATATAACACATTTGTTATTCGCGCTCGTCACGGATGCATCGTCCCTTATACCAATTCCTCGGCTCTCGAAAATTCGCGTAGATATGCGGATTTTTTCTCCGTATCATATGCGAGGAATATTCGATAAGTAAAGTACCTGAATTTACAAGAAAAAGGCAAGTTGGCCTCAGAAAATTTTTGTTCATTTGACAACTTATCCTTCTTTTAGGACGAAATACTTTGTAATAATATTTGTAAACGAAATATTTTCTCAAATCCTGTAAAAGATATTATTCCTTGAACGCTTTAAAAGAAGCCTCTGTTCTGACATATCAGATATACACCATCTACAAAGATTACTAAGTCCCTTTATCTTGTGCGCATAACACTATAAGTTACTAGCTATCTCCCGTTATTAATTCCAAAACTAGTCTGGCATTGTCTTTATTCAGATTATTGCCAAGTATCTTTTTGGCCCATGTAAAGCCTTGGAAGTTGTCTCATTCTTTTAATTTAAATTCCTCAAGAATCCTTTTTATCATGTTTTGCAATCTCCTTATCTAGATTGTTTTGCTAGAAGATTCGCTTTTTATTTAATTTTGTAAGCTCAGCAACTCGGTATCTAGGTAACACATACCTTATTTTCTCTATTGATTAAATTGTTCAGGAAATATTTAGTCTCTTTAGCCACTTAGCAACGTAACGCAAAGCTAATCTAAGGTCTTCAATGCGGCTATAATCTTGGTGCAGATGCTCGTGTATTTGCCTCTGATCCCTATTCATCCAAGGTTCCTGACATGTATTTCAATAGGCATTGATTTCTGCCTGAAAAACTGTTTTATATCTATTCAATTGAAAGCTGTATCTTTAATCTGTTTAGATCCATAGATGGCAATTCCATTATTATTATCTGTTCTGGATCCATATGTACACCAGCAGATATTACAATTTAATGTTATAGCTACAATCCTCTCTTTTTGGTATAAGAGTAGAGGGTTTTGGTAATTTTTTTGGGATAGATTTATCTAGAAATGTCTATTGCTTTGATTACCATTTGGCCTATGATGACGTTCATTCAAGAGTTACTGTGCGAGGCAAAAATCCTTGCGTAGTATTTCGTTGAATCTGGTGCAAACGCTGTTTTGAAATCGAGAGGCGTATTCGTTTATTGTCCAGCGAAAGTTAAAGCGATCTATCTTCGCGAGACATCTATCTTCTTAAATTTCAACTTATAGCCAGTTTCTTAAATTTCAATTTACAAGCTTATAAATTGTTAGTTGTCTTTACGTTATGTCTACGGCTTATACTACATGGACTGCTATTATTTAGTTATCAACGAGAATCATGAAGCTTTTTAACGATTACCTCTGTCAGTTCATGACAGGTGTGGTCAATAACGAGCAGTATATATGTACTTAATAGAAAACATATTATAGTCATCTTTAAGTTCATTGACTATCTAATTCTCATAGATCATGAAAATTCCTTATTGACATCATCTAACTTTGCTTTCAGTTCTTCGCATGTTTAAGCCTCTAACAATATAAGATTAATTTTGAATCGATATTGTTCTTTTCCTTTAGTACAAATATAGTATAAATAAAAAACAAATCTGTGCATCACTTTGAAATTTTTTCTGACGAAATCACTTGATTATAATAGATTACAATACTTTTGATTTTGACCATTGAGACGAAAATGGAGAAAGCATTAGTTTCATATATGATACGGTCAAAATGTGACTCACAAAGTAGAAAATGGGAAAAATTTTATGATTTGACATATGATTTCTGATTCTTCAAAGTTTTTTATTTATTAATGATAAACAGTCAAAAGTTTATTATTAACTGCATGATCGTGTATTCTTCCACTTACGTTCAACATTTTAAGGGAATTATTTTAACCACTAAGACTAGCATCCTCAACTTGATACTTATTCGAGCAAATATTGTAATATATATTGATAGTCGAAAGAAATGTCATGTTTGAATTTATTTTAAAATGAATAAACTCATAATTTAGAATATTAACAGTTATGAATTCTTTTTCATAAAGCTTTTTATTATCTTTCTTCTATTTTCTATTAGATAAATAGTATACGTCACTAACCAAAACATAAGTACGTAAGGTGCTCCGCTCGTTGTTCTTTTAGCATTTGTCAACTAACAGAGCACGAACTAAAAAAAAATTGTACGACTGGTAAATAATTTCGTAATTGCTACTATTTACAACGGAAGAAGACTTGTTTCAATGACAGAAAACTACTACGTTTAACTATCTTTGCAATAAATTGTCGAAGATCTTTACAATTAACTGTCTACAACTACCTTCTAGCAGATTCACTTGTCCGGATCGAGATCAGAGAGTCGAGATCGTAAACGCGGCATTCCAAATCAAAATGTAACTATAAACTTTGGTGATGAAACTTATATGAAGGTTACGTACCAAATAAAAATCCAAACTAAATAAAAGTAATTTACACGTTTAATCAAGAGAAAAAATTGTAAAGTATGTTTAAAAAAACAAAATTTTATTCTTTTTCTTTCCACAATCTAAGTATGTATAAACTGCAATATATCAGCATTGAAAAATATTTTCAGTCACTGCAATCGTAACGATACTGAAATAAGTAACCAATGTGATTTCAAAGGTCAATAATATGAAAATAATGCAGATATCAATTAAAACACCAAACAGCTCCACTGGTGCAGCACATGCTTCTTTCAGCCTTCAATGAAATTGCTATATACATATTTTCATTATATACATAATGCTGAATCCGCGAGCCGTGATCGGTTTGACGTAAATGTAACCGATGTATTACCTTCAAGGCACTCCCGCATCTAAGTAGGTATCGAGGATTTTTCGAAGATCTACCTACGTCTTTATTTAATTGTTGAAGACGAAATATTTTATTTGCAAATGCGGAATATTTACTATAGTATAAAATAGTTTAATACGAGTCGGTTAAAAATGGCGTATAAAAACAATTTTTCTCATGTCTGCAATAATGCTAGTTGCACATAATTTTAATCTTTACTATCCTAATAATGGAATTTTGATATGAAAATATGGTCTATTAGCTATTGGCTATAAAAAATTACTTTTTTTTTTTGAACAACCACATAGAACAATGTTTGTTTTGTATTAAAACACAAATAAAAATAAAATATTCGAAATTTCAACGATTCATCCCGAGCATTAACGTGACAGCATTGTCCTCAGCTGCTGAAAAAAAAAACTAATGGAAATTTATAAATGCATCGTCTTGAAACTAATCGCGCTCGTCCGCGTAACGTATTCTATCAATGCCGCTCAAATGATTTCAAGAACTCCCATTCTCGTGCAATACGAGTCGAAACGGTTAGCGCGCGCCTCCCTCGCGGGACAGCGGCTGCACGTATGACGCGGCCGCCCGGCGATTCCACCTACTTCCGGTATAATGCGGATCATTTTCTGACGCACGCCGGCGATTCAAGGCTCGACGGAGTTTACGCGATCAATGAACGGCGTAAAATTGTTTAATCGGGTCCAATGAAACGAAGTCGCGTGTTTTTATAAACCGGTGAGTAAGTCTTGAATGTATATATGCATACTTATATCAATCAAGAGATCGCTTAAAGTTGACAAATGTGACTCAGAGCGCTCAATTTGCCGATCTTTAGGTCGAGAACGAGAAATAATATATACATATGTGTGTGTGTGTATATATAAGGCGAAGAAGATCGTCATCTAGATGAGTGCATCGAGCCAATTATTAACGTCAATATTGGCCAAGTAGTTTTTCCGGCTCCGCGATCGCGTTCCCGTTCAACGCGCGTAGCGCCTGGCACGCTCGAATTTACACGCATAATATTAATGTACGTAATGGGTGCGCGGATCTTTCGAGGCTGAGCTCTTGCGTCGTTTTCCCGCATCTTGCGCACGAATCGACTTTGAGAATCGAATTAAATCTCGTCTGAAAGTCGATCGAGCCACTAAGCAAAATAATCCGATTGGTTTTTTTTTTCTTTTTTTTTGGCTTTAATGTACGATCGAAATAAATTCGAATCGAGGCTCGTACACGTTGCGCGACGAATGATTCGCCGTAGCTATTGTTAAAGCTATGCGAGCGAGTCCTTGACTATGCGATTATTCACCTTGCGATCGTGGCACAATACAAAAAAAAAGTGCATTTAATAACGGCAATAATAACAGAACCGAGCTAAAAATAACGCCGCGGACCGACGACGCGATTTCTCGTACGCACAAACGTTAACCAAGACCGTGGCGACTTCCAATCCATGTACATACTCTTTATATATATATATATATATATATATATATATATATATATATATATATATACAGCGATGAGGTTAGGGGAGGGGTGATAAAAGTCCACTGTGCGTTTAAAATACGAAAACCAGCTGCTTGGGTTTCTACCATCATTCTTTTCCTATTCTCTCCGCACCTCAAGGACAATAAGCTCACCAATTTTATGACTTTTACATTGATGACGTGGAAGTTTAGAGAGCGCATGCGTTCAAGCAAAATATTTGGACTGTGTGAGATTTTTTCAGCATCGGTAGCGCGAATCTGCGAAGTGTAATGGCACTCCATAGCTACGTTAAAATTATTAATATGTATTAGTTGCTTACAGTAATTTTTAATATTATTATTTATTTTAGGTATTGCATTTGTAGGTATTCTGTAGATACATTAAAGTACCGAATGTTTACTAATTGTTTCAAAATATTTTTGAATCGAAAAAAATACAATTAGATTACCATATAAGAAGACTTTAATACGGATAACAATTATCAATGCCATTGACATCAATCATATGATCAGTCTACTATCATTCCATAACATCAGTCCGAAAATAAAACATATACGTATATCAAATATTATAATATATTTCATTTAATTATTGTTTATTCATTTTTTAAAGTGGAAAGGGTTATTAGAACTTTCGAATATATAAAAAATTTCACGAAGTTCGAACTATTTGAACAATTGGCCGTTCGAGCAGATTGTATTTTAGAAGAGTATGCACGCTGAACAGTCAGATAAGACAATTGTAGAGCTGTAAATTTTTTTGTTATGATCGACTGGGATGAGGTCAAAGTGACATCGAGCTGCTTTTAAATACGATGAGGTTACTATGTAAGCTCTGGCTTAGACCAAGAACGTCCCGGGTAATTAAAGATACCAAATATTCCTACAAACCGATGATGGACCTTTTTATCGAAATCAATCAATGCTTTTGAATGGGCATTGCGAGAAAAGCGGACAGAATGGAAAATCAAACACGGCATATTGATTTTTGATAACAATGCTCGTTCGTACGCTGATTGTGTAAAAAATTATTCAGAAAACAGCGGATGGAGAATCCTGACCCATCCGAATTACATTACAGATCGTGCCCTTTCTGACTGCCATTTGTTTCTATCGATAAAGAATATCCTCACCGGATCACGCTTCACTTCATCTGAAGGTATAAAAAAAAATTTTTGGAAGCAAAGTCACAATTTGCCTGAGACGCGGCCAAAGGCGATAATGAGCGATGGACAATATTTTGAATAAGGTATTCGAAACTTCGAAGTTGTCATAAGAAGGAATACCAGACCGAAGATATGTGGAGAGAGGAAAATGATCGTAAGATGATAAAATCAACTTTATTCATTGCACTCTTCTGCTGAAGAATCTTCAATTTTATGAATTCAGAACGACAAAAATGTGATGAATTTACTTGAAGAATTGGTGGTGATTGTAAAATAGGTTAGGACAAGGTGCTTAACAATTGTGCTTTTGTTACTTGTTGATATTTTCCGGCACGAGGTACTAGAATTGAATAAACAGTGTTTTGATTAGTGTTCATAAAGTAATAGGGCGAAAATTGTTTAGATAGTTTGTGATTGAATAAAATGCAGTTTCTGCATGCGCATATTCTCCATATTACATTTTACGAGTGGCTCTTGTTTATTACGAGCACGTGTATATAAATATATACATACACATACCCAAGTGCTCGTAAGTGCCATTTTGCCAGTGCCATAACCCTGCGTCACTTCCCCATTGTAGGAGTCGTTTTTTATTTTAATAATAAAGTATTCGCAAGTACTTTTTTTAGCGTGTAATAAGAAATACAAATATGCTTCATATATTATGTTTTCAGAACAGGGTAGCTTATAGTTCGAATCTTTCAAATGATTTTTTTTTAACCACTGCAGTCCGAACTGTATCAAGACGGACAATGCTCGACGTACGTTTCGGTGAATGAATAAGCGAGCGGTGTAATTATTTTTTTTTTTTACAACTGTAACGCTTCCGTAATGCCTAGACACGTATCTACCTGAACCGGACGAATTTTCTTTCTTGTCATTTTGTTACAAAAATCACGAGAAACGACTAATTATAATTCTAACCGCGTACGAGCTTTATAATGTGGCAATTATAAACAATAACGAGTCGCCGACGAATTGTCTAGATTGCTACTGACATAAGAAAAGTATTACTTTGACTCCAGAGAACGAATGATACATAATCTTATTCATCGTCATTGTTCTATTGTTCGTATACATGTATTATCGAAATTTTTAGTTTGATTAAAATCATTATTTATTGTTTGTTGATAGCTCGATATTTTAATACTAACAATATGATACTTTGACCAATTGTGAAAAAGTCATGATTGATGTGCAATCTTTTAATACGTAAGCATACATCGCGGAAATATGAACTGTTTTATAATATAAGCTTGAAGATGTATTATTAAATTGAAACGAAAACTTGATCCGAATTTTCTGAATAACATATTTCGTTGAAATTCGATTTACAATAATTGATGAAAAATTTTCACGCTAAATAATTCTTCATTAGCTCGTGATAATCTGAGAAACGTAATTTAGTTACTATAGTCAATATACTGCAGACCGCGGTCCTTGAATTAACCCAGGAATTTCAACGATTTTCAGCCCAATTAAGAAAACAACAACGGCACGGTTGAACCGTTACTGTTTTTGCTGTTGGTGTTTTTTTTTTTTTGCTTTTCGTCAAAACAATTTACGCAGGAATACCTTTAATGATTGTTTTATGAAAGACTGCAGCGCCGCAAACGCATATATATGGAGGCGAAATTTGGACAGCTGCCGAGCGCAGGGGCGCATTCTTTTCAATTGACTCTCAGCCAGATGGGGGACATGTGCCACGTGCATGGATATATATATATATATATATATATAGCACTCCGAGGGAGGGAGACTCGCGTGAGTGTCTGGCAAGAGGTGAAGAAGAAGCTGCTGCGATATAGAAAAAAGTGCGAAATTTGACGCTGTCATAGTCGCCTATGTATATATCTATATAGGCGACATACAATGTTACCAAGTTCACACGCCGATTCTTCTTTTAGCTCGTTGTCTCCCTCTTTCAACATATATCGAATTTAACCAGATTTTGTTAAAAAAAAATTTAATGGCTTTTCGCTTGGTTAAAAATCTGTAACGAGCTATAAGATTGCGAAAATTTTGTCGCGAGTTAATTTTATGACCGGCCAAAACTGGCTAAAAAGATTAATTCTGAGGTGCTCTCGTTTAGGCCCGCCTACGGTGCAATCGACAATTGTTTCACAATTTATCCTTGTACTTCGTCTGCTTTTTAATCCGACAATTATCGTCATGAGAGAAACGTTGTAATTCATCTATGGGAATGAACAGAAGTATAGCTATTATCACGAACTGATTCATTCAATGGACGATCGTCGGTTTGCATTGATATGTTTAACGTACAGACGACCCTCGTAAAACTCAGCTGCGACGCAGATATTAGAGGTGAAGTCAAACCGCTTTACTGCCCGTGCACGTACGTGGTGCTCTCTAATCTATATTTGGTCTCGAACACCCGCATCGCACTCAAGAAATCAAAAGCTTCTGTGTGTGGAGGGGGGGGGGGCTAGGTAATACAGAACCTACATCGGGCGATCATGCTTGTATGTGTGTATGTGCGTAGTTCTGCGATTCGCCCTTACATGAGCAAAAGGCCTGCAACGCGTTTATTATATATACATATACGGGCGAATCACCGTCTGCGCGCGGTATATATATATTTATATATATATACATATATATATAACGGATCCCGCGTCTGGTTCCTCCTTCGCCCCCCCCCTTCCACCGCCAAAGTTATCGCGTATATAATTTATGCGATTATATTCCGAGAAGACGTGAATCAGCGGCGGCGGCGGACTGCCGCTGCTGCTATTGCTGCTGCCGGCTGCCGACGTCTTCTTTGACCGCCGTCCGTCCTATAGTCGACCGGTCGAAGGACAATTCGCGGATGAGACTGCGGAGCCCCCCTCCCCCCCCCACCCCCACCTTGCCGAGCGCGAGCGGACCGCCCACGCGAGTCGGCGGTTTATAGATTAGACGACGGCGAACGCGGTGATTTTTTTTTTTTGGTTGGAATTTTTTTTTTAAATAAATAAAACGTCTTTTTTATTGTGATCGCCAAGGCGGGGAGACGTAAGCGAGAGGGAGAGAGACCGTCAGAGAGAAACAGAGGCTTTTTTCACAGACATCGTTTTGCATGCCATCGGTCTACCTTTATTTCCGATCGTCCGTTTGCGCGAATATATAAATAGTCGTAGTCGAACCAATATATATATATATATATTATAAATCGCCCAATGGAGGCTGACCTCAGGTTCGAGATCTTTCCACATCCTTCTGTATTATATCGAAGCTGGCGATGATTCTCGCAACTCCTCGACCCGAAGCGTATGCGGGAGACTGGCGCGCTCGCGTTATCGCGATAGATTCCTCGAAAAATATTTCGCGCCTGTTTCGCGCCGTTTCCTCTCGTTCGAGCGTTCCGCTCTTTCTTTTTTTAGGCGCCATTTAATGAATTTTTAACGGAGGTCGATGATAATGTAAAAAACGAAATATATCATACACGTAATGGTAATATGGCCCGAGCGATATGCTGTAGCACCTACTCTGATGTATGATTATCTCGTCGTGTGTATATATATATATATATATTTATAGAACGAACCGATGGGTATTTTCACCGTTGGAAGCAACGGAAGGGTGCAAGTGTCGCTTATCGCTTATACGCGAAAAGACCAGACGGTTTGATTGATTTTCGTTTTTGTTTTCTTTTTCATTTTTGCCGAGAGAGTTTTAACGAGTTTTAAAAAGTTTTATTAAAAATAGCAAAAGTATATTTTAACATGTAGCTGTAAATTTTATACTTGTTTTTTTACCTTGGGCTTTTTTGTCATACGAGCCCGCTGTTTTTTTCTGTTGGTTTGCTTCTTTTTTTATTCTTTTTTGTTTTTTTTTTTTTTTTTTGAAGAATCAGAACCTCTTTTTTTCGTAGTCCGCAAAAATTGAAATGTAAAAGAAGCTTCGCAGGGTCAGAGCCGATCTTGCGTAACATTGTCCAAAGCTAAAACGCGACGTTGACGTTTGCGATCTAAATCAGCGCGGCCCGGCGAAATCTACGGCGCGAGCCGCGATACAATCGCCTTCCTCGAACGTGATTTTTTTTCCTCGCTCTAAGAAAACGACAGTGCTGCAACAAAATCTAGTATATATGTATAAATTAGGTATGTTAATGTAAAACCTGCATGGAGGAAGAATTTAGTAGCTTCGAACAGTTTGCTTTGATCTATTATATACCTATAAATATATATATATATATATATATATATATATATATATATATATATAGCAGTTTTTTTCCGTTGATTTTCGCCATTTTATTCTGTAATCAGCAAGTACATGATATATATATATATATATATATATATATATATATATATATACACGGGTCGTTACTATACAACGTCTACGTGTCTTTAGCATAAGAGTCGCCCCCTCGCCTCGACTAAATTCATTCCATTTATTAAATCCCATTTCTAAGACGTGTTTTCTATATAGAAATCGAGCGTTTACTCGGCATCGGCCTAATTAAAGCTCGTCCTTTGGGCCACCGGTCGCGCCAATCGTAAAAAGCCCCCCCGAAGCTTTTCATCGTCTATATTTACACCGAACGCGGCGATTCGTCAGGGGAATGCTAATGAAAGTCAAGGATACGCGCGGGCGAGCATATAGTCGCTGGTTATTCTCTCTATCTATCTCTCTCCCTCTCTCTCTCTCTTTTGCTCTCTTGATTTCTCTCTCGCTCGGTACACAGTAGGGGTGAGAAAGACGGATAGTGGCTGTGACGACGAGGAGTTGAGAGGAGGAGGGTGAGGGTGGACGGCGGGAGGGCAGAGGGGGACGGGTATCTATGTGTGTGTGAGAGAGAAAGCAATAAAAGAGAGCAAACGAAATAAAGAAAGAGAAGAGTGTGCTGGAACGAAGAGGAGAACGGGTCAACGAAGGTCATAAAGGCGCGCCGCGAGCTGCCCCACCGCTTCTTCTTCTTCTTCTTCTTCTACTTCGCCTCGGTATTAATAGCCGTGTAGAGGAAGCACCTACGCCGGGATAATTCGTTAATGGCGGGATGGCGGTTCGGTGCGGGAGGGTGGCGCGGGTTGGGAGGGGGTAGGGTAGAAGGGGTAGAGTTAATTGCGATTCGCGCGGGAGCCCATGAACTTCGCGCGCGCGCGCGCGTCCGCACGCTTATGCCGTCTATACGACTCGTTGCAATATACGTCTGCCCGATGCACACACGGAGTGCAGTCTCGCGGCCTTGCGTTTTGCGGGCGGGCGGGCGCTCTTTCTTTCTGCGGTTCTTTCTCTTTTTGCGCGAGTCAGCCAGGGTCGGAGCTCTCGGATTTTCCATTGTTCTCGGTCGAGCGTCGCCCCTGATGATGCTCCGGTAGATCGGGATCTTATATGTAACACACACACACACACACACACACACACACACACATTATTATTATTATTAATTTTCATACTTCGTTTACCTGGGGCGCAAGCTGTCTGTATTGATGAAATGTTGCGATTGTAAATAATTTTAAAGAAAACTCAAATTTAGATAAAATATGTTTAATATAAAAATCAAAATAAGAAAACGTATAAACGAACGATATGAAGCTTAGCGCATACGGGAAAAGAATAGTTCATCGAACTATCAAATGACTAATTTGATTTAATCTTATGTTTCATGACTGTTAAAAAAAAAAAACTTAACGCTTGATTAATGAGTAATATCGATTACTTATTTATAAACTATATATGGAGACTCTTAGAAACTGAGCACTTGAAAACATTAAATAGAATGTTTTATACGCATCTTCTATTGTGTATGCTAATTATTTTCAAATTATCTTACACCAAGTGATATCTAATAACTATAAATTACGGCTACTGATAAATGAAAAAGACGAATGATTTAAATTCAAATGAATAAATTAGTAACGTTACTATTTGATATTAGATTTTATTATAAAAAACCCAAATATATACAATATGTACGTTGCAAATCGAAATACTAATAATTGTACACTATGTTTTATATAAAGAATAATTGAGTATGAGTTTAGTCCGTAATACTGTCAAGGATATTGAATCAAGATGTAGATGCCATTAATGACTTTTTTCAGAGTGACCGAATGAAAATGCGATTATGTATTTCACCGGTGAATCAATGTACGATACAAATACAGAATTTCACACACACACACACACACACACACACAGATTATAAAACTGACACATCGTGTTATATATTTATAAATGCATACAAAAGCATTATAAAAATTAAAAGTGCAATTTTATTTCTGTAAATCCAATGTTATTACATCTAAAACATTGAACTTTAATACAAATAGCAGATTAATCGTGTAATTTATCATTATTTATATATAACAAATACTGTCCGACTGATTGCTACTGTAAGATTTATCGCTGAATCATAGAATTTAAGAATATTTGCCAAATAGTTAATTGTACAAGGTATATAGAAAATACATTTCAGTTATACCTAAAATTATAATTTAAATCTTTTAATCGGATTACTGTAGTGTCACGATTTAAGGCGTTCAGACTTATCAGAGTTCCGTACAATACAGCGGAAACAAATAAAACAATGATGAGAGAGGGATACTGCGCGCGCGCGTGTTTGTGTTTGTATGTGTGTGGGTGTGTGCCTTCGTGCGGATGTATGCATTTGGCCGGGTAGAATTTCGAATAAGATGTCGTCACACGCTTAATTAGTCCCGAATTTCGATACATAAATTAGATTCGATCCGTTTATTTCTGCCTCGTACAGGTCGCGCACGATTAAGGTTGAATCGTATATATACGGGCCACGGCCGGAGGCGAGTGTTTTACGATGTATACAAGGAAGATACTTAAATAAGAAAGCGTCCGATTAATAGATTCGTTAATATTATATATATATATATATATATATATATATATATATATATATATATATTTCGCTCAGCGGGTAAAAAGAAAAGAACGGGTGAGAAATTATATACCGGCAAATGTCTAGTCTCTGAGGCATAGTCGACTTATTTGACCACGATTTATTGAGCGATCGTCTGCCTAGGCTACGGTACGTTTCTGTAAACTTCCCATTCACCAAGGCTGGGTCGCTGTACGTTTGCGAACGTCGTATCAGTGAAGCTAATAACAAACTAAATGTTATTCGTCGAATCAAGCGCTAAAGGTTGTTCGTGAAAAAGAAAAATTCATTTTAACTATCTAATTTTTCGTTATACTCATGACTTCTTTCGGGATTCATTTAATTATTATTGTTCTATTGACGATATAAATACGAGTTCGATCATCTGAGAATCGAAAAAGAGCGAAATTGTATATAATAATTTAATAAGTAAAACTCGGACAAAACGTCAAATTATACAAAGCACATTTTTTTCATGTAAGAGATTTCCTTTGCTAAATTTCTTCTTCAGCATTTATTTTTGAGTTTCTTTTCAGATTTTTCCATGTAATTTTCTTTTTTGTTAAAGTATTATAATTGACATCATTTCCGAAATGGAATATCCTTAGTCTTTTTTTAGTTACCACAGTGTTTTTATAGATAGTTACCGTAACATCTAAAAATAGGTCTCTCTTATTTTGAATTCGTGAGCCATTAAATTCGTCTTCTAAAAATTGATCTTTCACATCATGAACTATTCATGACAATATGGCATGTAAGTTCAGAAAAGTACATAAACTCCGATAGGTTAGTTTAGCATTGGTACTATTTAAGTATGGCATCGACGAGTTTTTCTATGGATTTCTATCTCTGATTGTAATGTCTGGTTTTACCGGAGCTATTAAAGAAACTTCAACCTACCTGGATCTATATATCCTTTACCGTGCCACTTTATATTTATCCTACCCTCGTTCGGACTATAACAAGCGCGAATAATTCCTAAGCTGTATCGAGTGTACAGAGTCCCAAATCGAATTTGATAAATTATCTCGAATTTCGCGTATAACGGTTTTTTTTAAAATTATATAGCTCGTCGATCGATCGATCGATCTACATGTATATCGATGTCGTTCTTGGCAAGACCCCCCACTTATCCGTTCGATAACGTACTTTGAAAATATATATACATACGTGTGCGTGTGTAACTTGACTCGATGGTTATCAATCTTCGTCTGAACCGATCCTCATCCTGCCTTACTCGGCTCACTTCCCCGCCGTAATAATATACCCTTTACAAACGCCCCGCCCGTACTTGGCTGACATTGTAATTATAAACGAGCGGCCAGCGCTCCCTGGCCCAGACAGTGGCAATCGGTTCCATTATTTAAACGGGCGCGAATTACGCCGTACGCGCCGCCGCGAGATCGGCATCGCGCACAGCGCCTGATGGACGCCGCGTCTTTGTCGGACGTCGCGGCGGGTGTCTCGCGAATGCCACGCGGTCTCCCCGATCCCGACGCCCGAACCCTATATTAAAATTGTCTAATATAGGTTCTGTATAGGTCTTGTAGAAGCAACGCGATGTTATTATAAATGTGTCTCTAATCTTTTGAGTCGCAAACTTCACAGTCTTCGAACCGTGCTCGTTTTCTTTTCTTCTTTTTACAAGCCTTTGTTATACGAAATATATATATATATATATATATATATATATATATATATATATATATAGATATATATAGGCATTCTGTAATGCGCGTTCATACCGAGGATATAATGGGATTCGGCACGTGCGTGCGATATAAATGGATGTACCGATTCGAGTTTCCCATCGTTTAGTTATCATTACCATTGGTAATCTGTACCGATTATCCGCCAGATGGCTGTCCGTGAATTAATATTACATCGTGCGAATATGGCTAAAAGAAACTTTTCCGTATAGATGAGTATACGCCGCGTACTGGAGAACGAGCTTTATGTGCAAGTAAGTCGGACGACCCTAAGGATATTCTCAGTAGCTAATATAAGAAAGCCTATACTTGTGCAAGCGTAACTCGACGAGGGATAAAAAAATATTAGACAAAGATTGCGCATCATATATTAAACACGCCTTTTCTGATCTAGAAAAATGAAATAATAGTTTTTTTATTATCGTGCGATTATCGAAAAAGAGGTTTTTCATTTGCAAAAAAAAAAAAATTGGATATTGAATCAACCCTGAAAGCGATGCTTAAGATTAAATTCAAGGTCATTATATTTTATTCCCACGAAAATTAATTATAATAGGAAAAAAAATTAGATATACAGTTGTACGCTCATTATCCCTTAACGTGTCTAAGAGGGACAATATGTATCATGTATGTATACACTGATCTAGGACTTTTTCGATGTTTTACTCGTAAGCCAACTTACATGAAATTTATGGAGTACGACACTTGGGCATATTTATTCCTACGTGAATATCGTATATCGAACGTCAAGAAATTTGAAAATTAACATATATTAGTATGAAATATCTTCAAGTACAGTTACCGGTCACTGAGAAAGTTCTTTCGATTTCGGCAGAACTACAGAAAACAAATAAAATGTTCTATTCTCTAATCATCCGATCGACATCTTTGTTTACACGAAAGCGTAAAGTTTTTAAAAATAACATCTCCCAGCGTTCTGATTCCTCTCTCTCTCTCTCTCTCTCTCTCTCTTTCTATATATAAATGCACACGTGTAAAGACGCAAAAGCTCATTCAATCCCCTCTCCAATTCGCGAACGATCGGCGCATATAACGAGGCACGAGGTTTCCAGTTCGCGCTTCGTAGATATATATATATATATATATATATATATATATATATATATATCCCTCTCATCCATTCATCCCGCCTCGCGATGAGTATATACATACTAATATATATATATATATATATATATATATATATATATATATATATATATATATAAAGCAGTATCCTCGCTCGCGCGCCGGTGACCGAGAAAGTACAACTCGGGGGCGTTTGCGGCGGGTGGCGGATCGATAGGGGCGTCCCAGTGTCAATGTCGTTTCTAGGACACCCGCGCCACGCCGCGTCGCCAACGCCGCCGCGCGGATGCCGGCCGCCCCCGCCCACGTGGAGATAGAGAGTGCGCGCGCGCGCGCGCGGGGCAGCGTAACGTGCTTTGACGTCAGGGGCATCTCACGATGACGACGACGAAAGCGCACCTCTGTATGTATATGCTTATATACCGGCATACTGTCGGTGATTTTTTTCCACTTCCTTTTTTTCTTTCTATATTCGCCCTCTTTCCATTATATCCCGCGTGTCTCGAGAGCTAAATATGTGTGCGTGCGTGTGCGTGTGTGTGGCTCTCGGGAACGCGGGGGAGGATCCATTGACGCGCAGAGGGTGTGCCGCTTGTTCGGGGTCGACGAGGTGAGCGTTTCGCGGGCATGTACTATGTCCGTCTCTCTCTCTCTCTCTCTCTCTCTCTCTCTCTCTCTTTGCGTATGCAGAAGGCGCGTGTGCGTTTATTATTAATCCGCATCAAGCGGTTATTTTGAGCTGTCCCTGATCATGGATAGGGCGTTGGATTAGCTGAATGTATTTTATATATATATATATATATATATATATATATATATATATATATATATATGGTATGGGAATAGGTAGCCCACGCGTGTTCGATAAGTGCAGAGGGCAGTTTGAGGTGATCGCTTGTGGAGGATTATATTATATTATATGCTCCGGAATTTGGGCAGAATTTTAAGTGAAAAAATGAGAGTTAAATTTATTCACTCCTTTCAACTTAGGCTGAAGGCCATTCTACTGCGTTACAAATTACTTTGAAAATTGGAGGCAGTTATAAATTCATATCTGGAATTCAATTGTATTTAAAATTATGGACCAAAAAAACTACTTGATTAGATTTTTACGATAAAACTGAAATTTTGAAACTATTCTGCAATCAGAAAGAATTTTTTTTATATATACGCGTATTTTAAATTGTTACGTAATGATTAAATTAAAAACCGCATAATAATTTCGATAATCTTATAATATAATAATGATAATTAGATAGCGTCTTGCAATATTTATAACTATTTGATACTCTAATTAGTTTTTATTGCTCAGCTAGGAATTAAACGTTCAGCATTACAGGATATTTTTGGATGCACCCATTCCCCATAGCCTACACGTTACAAAAAAAATCCTACAGTAGTTCTTGCTTATTAATACATTTACCCATTTTATTATATAAAGCCTAACGAAAGCACAATTCCTTGAAAATTCCAACATCGGGTAGGAACGTCGTTTATTATATGAGAATTAAAAACGATATTAGTTATCAGACGAATTTATCGGTATAATGTCTATATTATAGATATATATATATATATATATATATATATATATATATATATATATATATATATTTATATAATGAAACGAAAGTACAAGAGTAAATTTTCGAACAGTCTAAGCATTTCCGTACAATTAGTGTATGCGTGCAATATATTGCCGATGCTCGAGCGAGCTCTTCAGTTCCTCTACCCCTCAGCGAGGCGCGGTCTGTGCACGATGACCGAGCTTTTGCGTCAATCGTCGCGAAGCTCCCGCCAACCTGTTGATCTAGCCGTGAATAGCACAGCCACCCCCCCCCTCTCTCCGTCTCTCTTTCTCGCTCTCTATCCTTGCCCTCGACACTATTGTATCGCGATCATCCCTTCTACTGCCGTTGGAGCGCTGCGCGCGATTGCCCGCAGGCTTGCCTAGCCGGACGAGCGGGAAGGGCCACTCGGGTTTACGAAGCCGAGCTCGGCGGGCGAATCGTCGGGATTAATTAAGCAGCGTGGACGCGCGCTCGACGAAAGTCCAGACAATTTTGCGACTCGAGTCGTCGAGCACGAAGGTCGCGGTATTACGGCAATTATCTGTAATCAGCCGATTGAATGCCGAATTGATTGAAATAAGTTGCCAAGTCTCCATCGGTTCTAAAACTCCTCCTTCGATCGAACTATAGGTATTGATTACGCGGCATTGATCTCAATCCAATCATGCATGTAAACACTTGTCTCTAGATCAACCACTGTTGGAGCCGACGATATATTAGTTGTTCTACGATGAAACTGGCCCGATGGTTGTGTTTAACTTCACTATTGCACTTATTCAACCTATCTGTAGATACTGGAATTTTTGCAACCAAAAAAGCCAACTCGTCAAATCTTAGTAAGTGAACTCGGAAATTTGGACAGTACCAATATCGACATGAAATGGTGTGCTAACTGTTTAAAGAATTGGCATCGTTACGTATTCGATTGGGTCTTTATATGTTATATCTGCAGTTGCCAAATGCAATGGCCTTTAGTAAATTTATGTAATACGTCGATGATCTATAGCTTTAATACGATTTCATACCTAGGAATTTCGGTAAAGGCCTTCATTTTAATTAATCCCTGTTATGGACACTTTAGTAAACTGTCCTGCAAATAATGGTTTAATTAATAATTCATCTAACAATAAGGCTATGATTTACTAGCCAACTTATTTAACAAAATTAATTTTAATATTATTTCAATTCTATGCATGAATATGTAATTTCGAAAACCCAATAATTAATACCGGATTAAAAATCGTAACGATTCAGGCCAATATTACAAAAAGTCAATGCAGATAAAAATAGTACTATCATCTTAGTATTATTAAATTATTAGGTTTTATCTGCAAGGTCAATAGAGTAATTAAAATATTGTAAATATTTCATTCAATGTATATTATTTTCTTTTTTTTCAAACGTTAATCATTTCTATAAATCTATGTCATAAATCTTAAGGATTCTTAATTTTTATTTTTTTTGTAATATAAGTTTGTGTTTTAAAGATAACAAACCATGTATGGAATAATATATATATGTATAGGTTCTCCAGTAAAACCCCGAGAGCTGGTATGCTGGCGTTGTATGTAATGGTCATCACAGAGTCACAGGTCGGCCGATATTGCGTTACCTCGTATCCGCGTGTCGTCGTCGTCGCAGGTGCGCGTTTGAATTTCTTATATATATATATATATATATATATATATATATATATATATATATATATACATACGCGCAAGGTCCGACGCCTGAGTAAGGCGATACCTTGCGCCTCAATCCGTCGCCTCGTAATAGCCCTTTGTCCTTGTTCGACGCGGACGGCTTTATTGTTGTCTGGCCGGAAACGCGGCGCGAAAGGTGTGCGAGGCAATCGCGGATCGCGGGGTTTGGAAACGTGCGCGCGCGTTTCGTCCCCTCGGTTCTCGGCCCTTACTTTATCGTAAATAAATATAAGGATGGGAGAGAGAGAGAGAGAGAGAGAGAGAGAGAGAGAGAGAGAGAGAGGAGAGAGAGAAAGGTGGGAAGAGAAGCGTGAGTGGTCGGCCGATTCGACGACCTATCGGTCTATATATAAAGCTACGAGGGTTCGTTGTAAATTGCTCGGGTAATCGAACGGTGACGCGAACAACATTTTTACAGGATGATAATAGATTTACCTGTCATTGGTCGTTTTAATTAACTCACCAACTCGAAACGTTCCTTACGAACTCGACAGATTCTATAATTTACAAAAAAGTAATAAGAAGTAAGATATATATATATATATATATATATATATATATATATATATATATGTATATCTATGTATGTAAGTATGTATGTCTATATTATAAATTTTTATAACTAAGCTGGAGATTCTTATTATGATCAGGAACTTCATACTTTTAGAACAGTTGGAATTCTCGAATCATCCCTATATAGAATCTGCTGTGGTGAAAAATGGCCCATGATTACTAAATGACCTAATGATCATTTAGAAATCAGTATATGTTACATTGTATCACTGATTAATACACGCTTGTACATACACGGTTCTAATCTTAGCGGAAGTTCGAACATGATTTGCAATTCTCTTGCTTACCATAATTTTTAGAAAACGAGCGCTAAATATGTCAAAAATATCAGTCATTTATAAACAGTGAAAGATCGCGCTTTTAATTCACGAAGAGCAAACTTAA
Organism: Sycobia sp. Sy_11; assembly: GCA_018907035.1. Taxonomy (NCBI): domain Eukaryota; kingdom Metazoa; phylum Arthropoda; class Insecta; order Hymenoptera; family Epichrysomallidae; genus Sycobia; species Sycobia sp. Sy_11. The sequence goes on from JACCIC010000019.1 coordinate 1,263,435, forward strand.
CTGTTAACTATAATGTGTTCAACTCGTGACTGTAATGTTTCAAAATGGTGACTACAACAAATGAAGATAAAAAAGAGATAGAGCCATAAAGAGATCTGTAACATTTCAGAAGAATAAACTCACAGGGAGTCATTGATGTGAGTTCTGGATTTTTCAATAACTCACTGAATCTTTTCTAATATACCCAAGTAAAACATCTATATATAGTTATTCTATTCAATGCCTTATTTATCTAAAGAAATCTAGAATTTCAATTTTTCCATTGCATTCAATTTTGATTCCCTAGACTAATAAATAATTTTCTCAGATATATTCTTCACCTAATCGAGTATATAGTGTCAAAATTCTATTTTTCAGTTAAAAGATATAAAAGAAATGATACGATGTAATATATATATATATATAGAGAGAGAGAGAGAGAGAGAGAGAGAGAGAGAGAGAGAGACAGAGACAGAGAGCGGTGTAAGCCTCAGCGCTCGGTATAAAGAATCAAATGCAAACTTTATTAATAATGGATCGACGAGTGACTTTATCGCTCGCATGCGCTAATTTATAAATATTACTCAGAGCACGCCGTCGATCTGGTCCGAGAGCCAAGCCTATATTACACGTATTAGGAGGGAAAACTTGACGATGTCCGAGATATGTCGGGAGAGATGACGATCTAGGATACGACGGCGATGAACTGAGGGATGTTTGCCGTTTTTCATTATCTGTATATGAGGACTCTAATTAGTCCTCATCATACATAAAATTAATAATAGGGTTAATAATAATAATAATAATCAAATTGTTGGGAAATGGAGGTAGGGAGGAAGAGATCTTCTTATGGATTTCGAAACTTTAGAATTAGGGCATATATATATATATATATATATATATATATATATATATATACGTATATATATACATATATACTTATAAACTTATAATCCTTATACAGGCGACCTTCCAGCGTCATTTTCATTCAGCTCCTTTTACCGCGGGGCTGAGGCTTACGAGAATATCTATATGTTAAAAAATCAATGATGACCTTCAAAGCGATCCTGAAGTTGAATCTCAAGGATGAGATCCAGGTCAAGGTACGATGTAACTTCTACTTCTTAGCGCATAACCTTTTTGTTTTTTACTTGATATATATATCGCGTTTTTTTTTTACAACAAAGAATATATACATGTTACTTTTATAGATCAATACGCGTAAGATGTTGACCAATTAATTGAATTTTTCCATATACTTTATGCAAAGGCCAGATAAGCATTTCCCTCGATGTAGGTTCTATAAGGCCATTTGGAAATATCGGATTAGATCACATTTTGACGTAATGATGATATTTATCTCACTTTATGCAATTTTCTTCCTCGTTAAAATTAAGAAAAAATGATATATTAATAATTCAAGCATAACAAATTATGTAATTAGATAATCAACTTGTTCCTATGCAGACATAATCTTCAACTGATTGTATAAGAATTGAACGAAGCACGGCATACGGAAGAACTGACGAAGTCCACTTCGCGTAGTTTTTTTTTTTTTTTTTAAGTATGCGAAGATAATTTTTTAACTCGTTCGAAAAAAAGGATGTTATGAGCACTATAAACTATTATGAATAAATTTCAGTTTTTATCATTTAAATAATTCGCTTGGCTTCGTTTACATAAACAACAGATATTTCATAAATTTTCATCAATAAGATCGTAAATTGTGATTATATATTTTATGGCATCGAAAGTGCAGTCCCATTATTCGAAATTACGACGAGGATAACTTCTCGAATCTTTATCTACAGACCTCGATTGATTCAGCTCGAGCTCAAAAAGCGATCGACACACTGACGATAGGTTCAATTCCTAAACGTTGTCGAATCCTTGCCTTGCACAAGGAATCACACGGTAAAAAGTCGCGCGTTAATTATGCAATTGTGCCAGCCTCGTCTTTGGCGGGCGTACTTATGGTACGCGACGAGCAAGATTTCTACCCTTTGATTCTTTCTAAGGGTTGTTCATTCACGCGTGCCTTTCGTTTTTTACATCATCATTTACCCCAATCTGCCCACTGTGATTAAATAAATGCAAATACAAATAACAGATATATATATCGGATTCGCGTTCTCCATTTCTCAGTAAACTTTAATACTCGCTCAATTCTGAACTTCACGCGTCTTTGTGGATGGCTCACTCGGCTCCCATATAAAGAGCATAGACTAATTCATGGTTGGCCCCATTAATACACGGCAACGACTGTAAAGTAGACAGCCACCGTGCACGATTCGCAAATGTTCGCGATGCTCGCGCTTCAGCGCGAAAGGGGAGAAAGAGGTCTTATATATAATTACATATATATATATATATATATATATATATATATATATATATTGTCCTTTCTTTTTTTCCCTGCCCGCCGAGCGTATCGCCGATACGCAGGTAGCGAGCGAGCGAGCGAGCAGAGGTCGTTGCTCGAGGCCAGTCCCCCGCCGAATGCCAGAGAGGCGCTCGATCGCCGCGGACGAGAGGGACGCGCGACTTGTTCCTCGAAACGAGGGAGGGCGTCGGGCCACGATTACGCGGGCCTTTCGTAATGCACGCAAATAAGTTAATTCATTCATAATCTCGGGGGCACTGGTAGTGATAGAACGTCGGGGCTGCGATAAATTTACCTGACTCAATTAATTGTATATATATATATATATATATATATATATATATATATATATATCAGAAAGGCACCATAAAATGGTGTCGGGGGTGTCAGGACACCCCCTACCTTCTCATGGATACTCTCTACTGAGGTTGACCATTTATTCACATTCTAAGAAATATCCTTTTCTCATTTAGAATCATGATGTAAAACGTTGTAAGTAAAATATTGGAAGAGTTTTTGTAAAGAACTAAAAGCCACAGAATTAATAATAAAAAGACTTTAAAAATTACGAAAGACCTCTGTAATGTTAAGAATTATATATATATAAAACGATGTTCAAATCATCGTTCGCAAATTTGATTTACGAACTATTTCATTGCCACTGATCTCTGCTAGAATCTTTATAATAAGTAATACACAAATCTTGATAATGGTTTTATCTAGAATGTTGTTCGATACAGTTGGATATTGTATAGAAATTGATTTACAGACATTTCAAATTTGAATATAAATCCGTCGGTCTGTGACACAAAGGAGTGAAATCCATTACTTATCGATGCAAACAATTTTTCTGTAAGATATAATGTAAAGGTGAATATAATTTTGGTTTTTTACTTTACAGATAAAAGTTACATTGAGTCAAGTGATATTGCTACTTAAATGACGTGAGACAGGTCCGGGCTTCGTCCTGCGAGGCGGAGAAGGAAGAACTTATTTCAATAGCGCAATGTTGCACGAGCGCTTAAATATAAATTATCAGTGTTCCATGGGAGTAAAGATATTTTAGATTAATTTCCAATCAATGTAAATGAAGGCAGCAATTTATCATAACAAAAAACAGTGTATAAAATACTACATTCGGGGAAGTAGAAAATGTTAATTTTTAACTGGCAACATTCGTTTTGTTTGAAAGGTATTCAGACATGCTCTAGTAGCGATGAGCTGTTGCGCCACTGATATAAATATGGTTAAATTACAAGTGAAAGTTGCGTGTTATATATATATATATATATATATATATATATATACCTCTTATTAATTGCAAGGCGATCGCCACGCGTATGTGACGGACGTCGATAAAAACGAGAGCCTCCCTCTCTCTCTCTCTCTCTCTCTCTCTCTCTCTCTCTCTCTCTCTCTCTGGCGGTTCGATGTGCATATAATCATAGTCAATTAGTGCGAATATTATATACATGTCGTTCTCGGACGCTGTTCGAACCGCGCGCTATTATTGCACATACCATTGGCGAATCGGCGCATATAATTCCAAGAGCAAATAGTCGCTTGCGATTGTACTTTTTTGCCGCGGCATAATGGGCGTAACGTCGGTGCGGGGCGGCGGCACGAACGCGCGGGGAGCGCGCACGCAACCGGACGCACCGCGGGACACCTCGTTTAGCCTGCGGATGCGCGCGGGCGAGCGCCCGCGCATTATTAGAGAAAGTGAAGCGCAGCTGGGAACAATGGCGTTGTCTAGATGCATATATTTATATATAAACACAGATATATGCACACACACACACACGCGCGTATATATATTTCCATCTGTAACTCGGTGAAAAAAAAAGAGAGCGCCGCGGAAAGGGGCGTCTAAAAAAGTGTGTATAAGCACCAGGCGCTGACCAAGCGGCGTGTGCCGCGTATCGCGAGGGGAAAGGGAAAGGAAGAGGAAAAATAACGATAAAAAAAAAAAAAAAAAACAAACGAAGAGAAAGAGCGGGAGAGAGGGAAAAAATTGTTACACGGCCACCTTTTTACATTTGCCGTTCATTTCACGCTCTGATAAATGCCTCTCCCATACCTATATATAAAGCACGGGAGCCCTTCTTTTCGATATGTGTATGTGTGTGTGTGTGTGTGTGTGTGTGTGTGTGTGTGTTTGTGTATATATATTTTCTGGGCTGGACGAATTCAGCGCAGCATTACACTAACGATCGACTTTCGATCGAGGCCGATCGAGAACAATAATTATAATCGCGACTATTGTACACAAGTATATATTTATATTTATGCTGATTGATTAATCGTGTATTTCGCGTCTTTTTTAAACGAATACGTCACTTATTACGCATAAAAAACGCAGACAATTTTTTATATTTGTTGAATATCATTCTGACATATTATTTTTCAGAAATTATTAGATTAGAGTTATTTGATTTAATAATTTTTATTTTTATTATAATTATAGTTATTTTATTATATTTATATTTATAGTTATTTTATTTAATAAAATTAATTACTTTAATTAAGTAATTATTCCTTTTTTTCAAAATTTTAATTAAATAATATCTATTCACTAAAAAAGCAAAACGTAATTTTGATAAATTATTTTAATAGAGATTGTCATGATTTGGATGAATCTGCTTTGTTTCTTTGAAAAATTTCCGAAACGTCGGACACCAAAGGTGATTATAAATTTAAGATGGTTCCAAAAAAAACATGCCATCGTTGTATATTTCAGAATCAAGAAAATTAAAAATGTAGCAACGCAAGATCCGAACTGATTCATAAGAACGCGTCGTTTATTTACAACGCTATAGCCCCGGTGATGTCCGAGGGCCAGGTGTCTCGCGTCCTATTTTGCACAGACACACCCCGATCTCCCGATTTGATCTACAAACACGCAAACACCCACCCACTCACCCATACACACACACACACACACACACACACACACACACACACAAGCTCGCACCTGCGCGTGCGCGCCTTTATAGAAATGTGCGTTTCTTTCAAACAATGTCCCGTGATGAGTGCGTATAAAATATGTGGGTCATCGGAAGTAGCCCAAACGAGGACAGAGATTATAAAGGCGAGTATGTATATACACGGAGAGTATAGCGTCTCGATATCGTATAGACGTCCGTAGTCGTGTACTTTCGAATTTTAGGTCAGGACATTTTCTGTTAAATTAATATATATGAAATATCTATAGATATACATATATATGTATATATATATATATATATATATATATATATATATATATATATGTATATCAAAATATTAGAAAAAAAATTAATTAGTTTAGTTCGAATATATATGTTGTACGCTCGATTTTATTTTATTTTATTTTATTTTATTTTATTTTAGCAGTCTGTAAAAAATGAAAGCGACCGGTGGTGAATATTGCTCAACCTGTTTATTCACGTATTTTCAAATTCCAGCGAATATTGTTCGTAGATATTGTATGTGCATTTTGTATTCGCGCGTGGCCAAGTGATAATTCCCAGATTAAATTGCACAGATTCAGAGATCGTTTAATGAAAATTACTCTTAAAGATCGATCGCTATATAGGTCAAGATGCATTTCGGATATTCTTGTAGAAATAACTTGTGTTAAATCTATTTTCTTTTTTTTTTCAAAAGGAAAAGGATCGCGTAAATGAAGTTTCGAAAACATATCGTCATTTTACCTGACAATTACAAAGCCCAAAAGATTTAGCTGTTTTCTCTAAGGACACGGAGCCAATAATGTTTTTTTTAGCATACATTCTATACTTTCTAACTCCCAAGTGCGGGGGTAGAATATGAAAAAAAAAATATAAATATTAAGAATAATTTAATTTTTTGAATCTACTTTTATCAGATTCTATCATTATTATTTGTGCTCAAGAGGTGAAATCTCTTGACTTCTTTGTCCTACAGACATTGAATCTGACGATATCGTACATTAACTTTGAAGTGCAAATAATTTCTTTTATACGAAGTAAGATCTTTTCTATTTTGATGTACGAATTGTGTCAATTATGATTGTGTTTATTATGATGGTATTTTTTATAATAATAATAGAGAAAAGAGAAAGAGAGAGAGATAGAGAAAACCAAAAACGACGAATTTTAAGCTGAAGGTCGATAGGCAATAATAATATCGACCTGTAATTAACATTAAGTGGTGATTTAAATAATAATTTGAAAGTTGTGTACAAGTTAACACGTACGATAATTCTTGGATGACAATAGTTTCTTCTTTTCTTTTCGAAAAAACAACCATCCGCATAAATAGAGTATGATCATAGTTTATTCGTATAAAATTCTCATTTATACCAATAACCGCTCGACTAAGGCAAAATCGAAAATTACGAAGCAATTATTGCATAACAAAAACAAAAAAAAACTGCCGTGACCAGATTGCCCGGAACACCATCGGTCTAATTTCTCCATCTTCGTTGGACAAATAACGATGTTATATATATATATATATATATATATATATATATATATACAGCTCTATGATCAGAGACCTATGATCTATGATCAGACTCTATGATCAGAGGCCGTCTAAATCGATCCGCGCGTACAATAAAACGCCCCTCGTGAATCCCCGCGTGGCGCCTGACGATGATCCCGGGCGCGCGATCTGCGCAAGCCGAAAGTGCGGGCTCTGCTCTCCATGTCTCGCCGGACCCCCGTATAATTTTATTATATATATATATATATATATATATATATATATATATATATATATATAACGCGGCTCCCGTTGATTACAAGCCGCGCGCGATGACGGTCGGATACGGTGCCGGTCCGCGGTCCTCGATCGCCGTCGTCATTTATACATCAATAGCCTCCCCGCTGCCCCTGCGCCGTTCTCGGATTTTGAACACGTATCCCCCCCCCCCGCCCATAGGGAGGCGCTCGTTTGCGCAACGAGGGAGCCGGGAGCCGGCCGCGGCTGGCCGGCACGCGCCTCCGCGTACAACGTCGCGCGTCCCGATAATGGCCTTTCGCGGGCCCGCGAAGCTGGGCTGTGGGGGGGGGGGTTATGGGGTTGGGGGCGGGGGGACATTTTCTTAGCCCTGTACGCGAACGGGCAGGTGGCGGGATCACCGGTACGCAGCCGTCGGCTCGCCCGCGCGCGCGCGCCACCTGCCCCCGTGTCCTCTTTCTGCTGGCCGGGCGAAGCTCCGCCATTTCCTTCCCCTCCTCGTATAAGCGCATATATAGCAATTTTCATTAATCGCAGTTGTCCGTAAGGGGGGGGGGTTTATCACGGCGCTAAAATCCCGGGATTCTCGGCGTAATCTGGGATCCCCTCCTACATATAGTTTTAGGACTTTTGGTTTAATATCGTAAATAAAATAGCCACGCTGTAATGGTTGAATTGAAAAAATTCTTAAATCATTGAAATCAAAGGATAGAACATCAAGTACGCAACATTCTGAAGGAATTGAGTATGGATTTATATTCCAAAAAAAAAAAACGAAAAAGTAATGCTGGACGAGGTTTCCGCGTAAGTAGCTATACTACTAAAAATTTTTAAACGTTAATTTAAGTTTCCATCCTATTTCGAAGCATAATGACGCGCACTCAATCGGTAAGTTTATTTCATAATGTAGAAATAGTGGATACACGTGAAGAATGAATGAGAATATTAACCATTGACAGTATAATTAATTACAGTATACTATCCACGATAAAATAAACAACAAACGACTACGATGCTTCGGGTAAGTAAACTGACATACATTAATTGAGTATTCTTAATACGAATTAAAAATCATAATTAAATTAAAGTATATTAAAATTATTTTTTGTAGACATCTCGTCCGCGTGTTGAAACGCTTAAAAAACATGCCTTTCCAATTTCGGTAAATTTTAGAAAAATGATAAAAGAGAAAATATAAACAAAGTGACAAGACCGTTACGTTTTATCAATAAATATTTTACATTTACATGAAAGCATTTTAAATTATAATTATATGATTATGTAACAATGATAATAATTTAGAAGCACTGCTATTTGACGGAAAATACATATAAATAGGAAAGTGTCAAAGCATAGAAAATATTATTAGAATCATATACCGGGGATGAAGGTGTTTCTTTAGTGTAATCACATAAACCATCTAATTGAAGAAATGACTTGTAGATGATAAATTGTAATAAATTCCACTACTGTTTGAAAAGGATATAAATACGACCGGTATGCGTCGCCTGATACAAAACGATGAGGAAAAGAAAGGGGGGAAAAGAAAACTCCGCAACACTGACCAGACTATGCGATTCCCTATAGATCGCGAAAAGCAATCGACACTCTCCCCGTCGTGTGTAACAACGTCTAACTTTAGAATTAATACTCCGTTTACAATGTGTAGGATGGTTTACGTAAGAAACGTCCACGAGCGGGCCGTATGAGCGTCGTTGTATTCGATCGCAGCTTTACATATTTTTAGATCCTCAGGGCCGCGGCAGCGCCGCGTAATAATGCGCGCGCAAGTCTCTCGGGTCGCCGGCCTGGGCCAGGTTGGGGCGAGCGGCTCTTGGGGATCGGAGGCGGCGGCGTCTCGGGCCGCCGCGACAGATGGGCGAGAGGGCGCGATTGTCGTTGAATCGGGGTTTTTTCTCCCGCACGCGCGAGATCGGGCATCCGGAGCGGCGCGACGCAACGCGACGTTCGTTGGATCGATCGAGACGGTCAGGAACGTCGACTCTGTACAAGTACTCACCCGGAGGACAAAATATTACGGTTGTATTGCCGTGCGAGCAATGATACAGGATCAACCCGTATCTGAAGTGCGCGTGATCGGCCCTTCCCCACCACCGCGTTCAAAAAGCCCAAGATAGTTCACTGACCGGTAATTTTACTATATTACGCATAATCGAACGATTTATAATAAGGTCGTCTGACGGTGATTTATCCTAAACGAGTATGTACCATTACCAGTCCGACCTATTCGTCCTTTCTATTTAGTGTGCAAAATTTACCAGAATAGTAGCTAGAATAGTATATAAAATACAATTTTATATTCATATCGTTCAGCATTGATTATTTTACGATCTTGTCTTATTTTAAAACTGTATTTAACAACTATTTTTATTAATAACTTTGACTTATTTCTATATATTTAATAACTATAATTATATAAATTATAATTATAAATATAACTATATTTATATAAATTCAATAAAAATAATGACAGATACTTTAAACTGTAACAGTGCAATTATCAACCATATACAACTACTTCGTGAAGTATATGTATAAGTGATATGTCTAATTATATGCTTAACTTGCTACAAAAAGACTTTTTACAGTTTTAAGCTCGCGCCAGATCGAAAGATAATAAACAATATTAAAAGCAATAAATAAAACAACATTCTATTTTTCGACAAATTCGCTTTCGAAAAAAGTGTATTAAGTAAAATTAACCCCGACACGGCTTCGAAAGCCCGATGAATAAGTGTTTTTCCTGAATTCCATTAATCATTGTCGTCTAATTGTAGTCGAGTTTCGTGTTTACTTGTTTTATACCTCCTGTCTCATTTACGTTGATTGTAAAATCCATATGAACAAATGCGTTTGAGCAAAAACCGGTCAGAATGATGTGGTGAGATTGTGATAATAGAATTATAATTGATACAGAAATATATTCGAAGACATTGACAGATATTGAAATATGATCGATTGACCCTTTAAAATATAAGATTTGATTTAGCTCTTTTTATGATGCTTCAATGTACGCACACACATACTTATATCGTTCTACTTTAAATTGGCCGTGATATATAGTTTTACGATTGAGATATTTATGATTCAACGCCGTTGCGTTACTTTCGTTCGATTTAATCGTCGATATATCATTGATCGTGCGCTAGATACTTTCTGTATGCCAGTCGATATACATTTCTATACTGTATTCGCTTTATGCGATGTGACATTATCTACAGGCGACATTTGTATTTATGTCCCATTGCTGATTTTCTAATGTATTTTGTGCATTCTAATAAGAATCAGCTTACACGCGCATCTCTCTTTCTCTCTCTTTTATCTTTGTATTTTTCTCTTGATAATTGCAGGATTGCGCCTGAAATGGGTCGGATCTGTAAGGCTCTGTATTTTCGTACTGATAAAACCTAATTTTCTATACGCCTGAAGCCTAGTGTATAGTGCATTAGTGCTTTTCGATCTGACAGCATATATACATATATACATAACTTAAACGGAAACAAGTTTGTTTCGTTGTCGCAAGTCATTTGGTTATGTGTATACGTGTGTGTATGTACGCGAGCGTATATCTGTGTTTTCGCAAAATTCATAAATACGTCGATTCGATGAAACATGCGAATGTTTCGTTAATTCTTTCCCCATTAATCGTGTCGGTTCGAATTCGCTATAATCAAACATTAACATTTCATTCCAAAGCTGTATAACAATGATTTTTTAACTTGCAAAAGATCTATATGGAAATATTGTGTAATTCGTAATTGAAACGTTATTGTCTAGTGTATATAACTACAGAGAGAGAGAGAGAGAGAGAGAGAGAGAGAGAGAACGAGGACCTGCAACTTCATATCAGTAAAAATAGACGGATGTAAGTCATTGCGATTAAAGCAAGTTACAATAGAGTTACAGTAATGTTCGATGGTACTTTAATTGAAATTCATTGTTCGTTATGGAATTATAATACAATGGAATAGCTGGACTGCGCTCAATCGGTCTATTAGGTTTATTGTCCGTTGCGATCGGGTTGTTCGAGCGTCGATCAAGTACAAGTGATTTCAAGGCAAACCCTTTTTACGCATTAAATCATGGATTAGATATTCGTACGTACTCGCTCGTGAATTAGAAACTCGTTCGCGAGATTGACCGCAAAAATCTAAACCCAGTGATTATTGGCGAGCTCACGCAGGTCTCTCGCGATTCTACGGCTTGTTTCTCGAGCGGCACCCGCGCGAATCATCGGCCAACGCCCCACCCCCCAGCAATCCGAACTTTTCGGCGTTGCGTTACGTCATGAACAATGGAATAAAATTTATGTTTATATATATATATATACACACGCACGAAGGGTAAGTATATCCCGGCACCGGCCGCGGATTATACGCGTCGGTCGCAAGCTCGCGACGGGCGGGAAAAAACGCAAACAAATCGCATTCGCCGCAATATATATATATAGCGAATTATACACGTATGCGCAAAGCGCTGCTGTACATAAAGCTATTTAGAGCGAGACGTATCGTGCACAGAGCGGAGGGGGGGGCGGGGAGCGCAAAGTTCGCCTTGACACCAATTCGTGCACGCGCGGGAGGCGAATCGGCCGGTCGCGAGATCGGTTTGATCGACGGAGAAAGAGAGAGAGAGAGAGAGAGGAAGGAGAAAAAGTGCGGCTCGTCGAACATCGATCGATCGCGAGAGCGGCACTTATAAAACAAAATACACACACACGCGCGCGCACGACAGCTGTTCGGAATTCGCGTAAATAGGGCCTGCTTGGATTTTTGATTCGTGGTGGCGATTTGTAGCGAACGATTAAAGTCGTTTCTAGGACGATACTCCAAAGTATAGCAGATGCCAACTATAATTTATACGAAATCGGTACTTATAATACATTACATAAATTACGTATTTCAATGAATCTGCGTCCCGGGACAACGAAGTTTAGTATTAAATTGGAGAAACGGGGGAAACGAGCAAATTGATAATGATTATAATATTCCCAAAATTTCTCGAATTTTAATCCGAATCGCAGGCACGCGGGATAATGGAAATTAGAAAATGGAGAGTTAGAGTCCTGTGACGCGCGTGAGTGAAAATGAAGCTACGAAGATTCAAATTGTAGATCACGCGCGCGTATTTATCCTGCAACGGTTATATATGTTCCCGCACGTTCAATTGTTGTTTTTTTTTCCGTTAAAAAAGTAATTTTTTGTCGAATTCAAAAAGCGAGGGCGAAAGTGATAAAGTCAAAAAGTGGGTTGAAGTGTGATATTTATTTATTTGCAAATATATATATATATATATATGTGTGTGTGTGTGTGTGTACATATAAATATAGGAGACGAATCGCGCTTGGAATATCGGATTGTTTTGTTGTTACACAAGGGTTGGAACAATATGCAAGGACGTGCCGCTGCAATTTGTTTCGGTTGACGATCAAGAGCTAGATGAGCGGAGGGGAGGGATTTACAAGTTTGATTTTGTAAATTTCACGAAGAGGGGAGAGTTGTGCCATTCGCTGACGTAGAAAACGAGTTCATGAGGGAAGAGCGAAAACGAATTGGGAAGCTTAGTTTTTTTCTTTGAAGCCGACATTTGGAAGTTCTTACGACAGATGAGAGCCTCGACTTTTTATGAGAGATAGTAGAAGAGAGAGAGAGAGAGAGAGAGCGAGAGAGAAGCTTCGCGAACGTTGAATCGATACTTTTCAAACGAATAACCAATAAGTTGTAGATTATTTAGGGTATGATCGAAAATTGAAATTGTCTGCAAAACTGAAATTTGCAAGCACGTTAAAAGCAAAGAAATAGATTAGCTATTTTGGTCAGTCCCGAGATCTATTTTATAATAATTTCAGAAGCAATTCAATTCAAAAGCATGTGTATATTTTTTTCGAATTAACAATTACAAAGCAATCTATATAAGAAGAACGAATGTTAACTACAAATATTGATTTAAACAACCACTTTAAGTATGAAACAACTTAGCCATAAATAGTCTTTTTTAAAATGAAAAACTAACTAATTGGCTATACTAGACAGCGAATTTGAGGATATTGTTATACATTTTCGTGAAATATATGAGTTACTTCTTCCACACATGGAATTGCCAAACTAAATAAGAAATATGTAAGAGAAATCTGCAAAACGTTTATCGAGTATTTTTGTCTCTCATTATTGATCCTTAATTCATTCCATACATGTAATCGTGGCCGTTTACAATCGACCGATATCAATCTGCCAAGTAATCCAAAAGATTGCCTTTAGAATTAATTACTTTGTGGTTTTTCGAGAATTGCATTTTTAATGAATTTTTTGCCAATGCCTGTTACAAACTTTTTGCCAATTTTTTCACAGAGCCGAAGAAAGTATGGTGAATCCAGTTTAAATGGATGCATATAAGAGTTGTATAATACATTAGCTATATTCGATAATGCAAAACATTCATTAATTGAAGTCCATTTTTATCTTTAATCAATAAAATTTAAATAAAATTTGGTTATATTTTGTATATACATTATTTTTGTATATATAGTAATAAGATAGTATTGAACGAGAAAAATTGGAATTATTATCTTTGTTATTTTCAATAGGCATACAATGATATTTGCCTATTAAGTAACATTATTTTTTTATTTATAATTCAATCATCGCCGCCAAAGATATATGGTCGAATCATACGAGAGGAAAGTTCTGAAATATATATATATATATATATATATATAGTTTGTGAGATATATGTATATTATTTTGAAAAAAAAATCCTTCGTCCCGACACGAGCGCTAGCGCGCCGTGTCGCCACCGTAGTCGCGGATTATTATTCGCGAGAGGGGCAGGAGCTCGCCGCGTGTAGTAGGGCTGTCAGAAAGGGGCGCGCAGGTGTGACCCTCTTTTGGCTTCTTTTCCAGCTTGCGATGATATATCCCGTCCGCCGACAGGTAGCGCGGCTTCTGGGCGGAGAGAGACAGAAGGAGCGAGAGAGATGATAATTTTTATGTTATGCAGAATACGTCGTACAGTATAATACACGGTAATAATAATTATACAAATCAAATAATAGAATAGAGAAATAATGAAATATGGAAGTTTTTGAAATGAAAGATTAGGACTTTAGATTGTGGTTCGTTTGTGATTGATCAGAGATTAGGTGAGCGAAGAGGGCATGCTTATAAAACAGAAGAAAGAGGGTAAATTATTTACCAATGAGGGTAGAGAGTTTCAAAAAGTTGGTCGACGCGATATGAAAAGTTTTGGCGCACAACTCCCTCGGTACGGTTCGACATCGCTAACGGAACTGACCCACCTCAACGGGGCCAATATTTACTGCAGGCTGCGTTGAACTCGCGCGGGGCGTCTCATCGATAAACGGCATATAAAGGTATCGTCGGTCGCCTACAAGCGCGTTCTATTATTCGTTCCGCAGACCTAACGAATGCCTCTGCTCAGCGGTATCTCGAGTACGCCGAATTGCCGTCATCGGCGAGGTCTGAGATTAGAATAAAGGGACGAGTAGCCATGGATCTTCGACTCGACTTCTGCCGGGGAGATTATTATTAATTGGCATCTGTGTAATTTCGTAACCACTGGCAATGAGCAAAACAAAAAAAAAAAAAAAAAAAAAAAAAAGAAAAAAAAGAAACGAGAGAATATTTAAAATTCAAATGATCACTCGTATATGCCGATAATGTAGGAGAAAAAATACCGAGGAATTCTAATTGCGGATCAATTTAAGTTCAAGGTGTCAGTCGCATTGCTTAATTAGTACATACGGTAGCGTACTTTTACGACTAAATGGATTTAGGGCAATTGCGAAATTTCAGCTTGATTAAATTAAAGCCATGTTTTAATTCACTTATAATGCTTGGTTTCAACTGATAAAGTTTGAAATGATTTAATATAGTATTAAAAATTCTTCATTGATTATTATAACGGCATCGGTCTTTTTTCGCAACAACAAAAAAAAAAAACAAATTATTCTGCCCAAACTGTTAGATCATCGTCTCCTTGGTGACAGTTCAGACTGTAATATTTTCTATACTTATAGACTCGCTAACGGATGACTAACGCACGTCGCGCCGATTAACAGCAATGTTTTGTGGACGTTTCGAATAGTTTGGCAAAAACACGCGTCCAGAATCGAGGATAGAAGTGCGGCGTACGTGGAGCAACAGGCGTCGAGCTTTTTTCTTCATCTTCTTCGTCTTCGTCTTCTTCTTTCCTCCTTCATTTATTCCGGGGCCAAGGGCGCGATTCTCCGTATGGAAAGTATCCTATTAATTAAAATGATTGATTATTCAAACGGTCGTTGGCGCAACCTTAATCGGATATTACAGACGGCAATTATTTTCCTAATATATTTGTTTTTATACAGAGCGCCTATGGAGATATTAGTGTAGTCTATTAGCACGATCGTCGTGTACAATTTCTTCAGATATAAAATAGTAATTTCTGCAAGGATATTTTTTAAGATATCCCTGCCGATCTTTGGACTTTTTAATTCAATATAAGAGGCACAAGAAAGCAGAATACCTCGACGCATTCAAACTTAGATATTTTTTCTCCTTTTTAATGAAAAGTCGATAAAGCTTGTCTTATATCGGCATGATAGATTATCCAGTTTTTATTGGCTTCTTGGTAACTTTTTTGGCTACGAAAAATTCTAATACGGCTTCGATATCATTGATGAAAGACACCCGCGCACGTGCTTCTTAATTACCAATTTCGAATAAAAAAGATAAATAGTTGCCGGTCTGCACGTCAAAGTTCACTTGGATAAAGAATGAACTACAGGATGAAAAATTAATTTCCATTCCGCTCCGACATCATCCGGGCAAAAACCGAACCTCACGCGAATATTACATGCGCGCGCGCGTGTATATAACCATCCTTCCCGCGACACATCCCCGTTAATTCACTGAACGTTGCCGCCACCCTCTATCCGATAATAACGATCAATAAATTAATCCATAAATTTCCCCTCCCCCTCTGTTTCTGTCTCTCGCGTATAAATAATTAACGATCCTACGCCCTATTACGTATACGCGCGTTGTCTTTATTTAAGCGGCTCTTCCGCGTTGCTTCGTCCGGCGCGGCCGGAGCGGCCTCGCGCACCCCCCCCCCCCTGGAGCATAGTAATCTATGTCGGACATCGGTCGCGCCGGGGCCATCTGCCCGCTCGGCGATCGGGATTTACATTATATATATATATATGATGGGCGAATCTGTCCCGCAGGTGCTCGGCAATTTTTGTACATGTACGTGTAGAGCGGGCGGGCAGAATTTCGTTACGCCGATCGGCGTACCAGCGCAACCGGTCAAGAAGGGGGGAAAACGATTTTAACAACTTTTACGATTAAAAGGAGACAGAAATTAAAAAATCAACAGCGTACTTTCAGTCGTTACGTGTACGTGAAAAAAAAAATTAGGGAACAACTATTTAGATCAGAGAAATATTGGACTATTGGCGCGCGATTTATCACAAACGAAAAAACAAAAAACGAACAGAATAATTCTATGTTTCTTCTTCTGCCTACAGTTTCTCTGGATGAAAAATTGACAAAAATGGCTTTAACCGCGACAATATTGGAAAGAATTGGATTCGCGTGAAAAGAGCGAGTGCACGACTGCATTCGTTTCAGAGAAGCAAATAGGGGAAGAACTACGAAATTTTTGCATTTTTCTTAAATAATTAAATTAAGTAAAAGAGGAAAAAAGGTTTGTTTACGCAGCATATCGTGCGTTTACATATATAAAAGTTTCTATCTTTTACGCGTGCAAAACCGCGGAGATTGCTCACTTTTTCCCATTACGTTGAATAAATCTTTATCCACTGGTCTACAGGTGAAATGTACGACCGATCGCCCTGAACAGGCGGACGAGCGATAGGCCGGCGGCAGGTAAGGAGGGGGGGGGGAGATATCCCCCGCGCGACCGTGGGAGAGAGGGACGATCGTATCAAGGGAAATATAATCGTCAACGGACGTCTGGACAGATCGATTCGATCGGTTCTGTCGTCCTCTCGCACTCTTATTTCTCAAGGATATCGGCGGCTAGTCTTCGTCTAGGGTCGTGGATGGGAGGAGGAGAAGGAGAAGGAGGGTGGGAGGGGGCAAAAGTCAACGGCGGATGACGAATGCTATAAGATAAACATAACGAATATAAATAGTGTATCAACACTGACGCCCTATAATAGACGTATTATATATCTATATTTAGAATGTTTTTACGCTCCCGCGACAAGGGCGGGTTACAAACTGTATAAAGTGTATTTTCGTTACATGTATATAAAGAGCGTTTTTACCCGTTACGTCGTTAGTTTACAACTTTTCCACGAATTATTGGCTTGTCGTGTTTGATATCTAAATTGATTTTCCTTTTATTCTGTTTGCGATAACCATGTCACAATTGTTACTGCGATTGGATTTCAATATTTCAATTGCACGACACTATTTTGAAGGCGTGGATTTTATGTTCTTCATGTCAATGATTTATTTATAAATTATTTACGTATATGTGAAGAATATATATATATATATATATATATATATATATATATATATATAAATAACAAAAGTATGATTAATAAATGTAAAATAAAATAAGTCCAGTCTGAATTGTTAAAGAAAGCAATAATTTCGATAGATTTTAATATAGTTCGATTACGAAATATTTAATAGACAATAGAAAAAAATCTAGATAGTTACGCGAGAGTTCCAAATCATTTCGTCTAATTTATATTTGTGTAGGGCAGAAGTAGAATTTTTCAAATTATATCAGTTACGTGAACTGTTAAGAAAATTGTAATGGTCGTTGCAATCAGAGCGTGCGAAGGTATTCTTCACGATATAAAAAAGTAAATCATTATTATCGAAATTATCTCGATAATTTCGACTATTTCGGAATATGACTTATGAAGTTCCTCTGTCTATATAATTGATAAGGCTAATAAAAGATGAATTCTAGAATTTGAGAAGAAGATCGTAGTTATTGCCAATTACCCATGCTTACACCGGGTAATAATAAATTACACACACGCGCGCGCGCGCGCACACACACACACACACACACACACACACACACACAGAGTTGATTTTCATCGAAATTCAGATTTATACGCATCTTCATTCATCTTGAAACTCATCTGTTCTTCAAGGATTTAGCCATTGTGTAAATCAACAACCAGGGTTCTGGAGATGTTAAATCACTCGCAAAAATATACGGATAATTTTTTTAATTTCAAGACAAAAGGATGAAGTTGTTTTTCGACATGGGAAATCTATGTGCAATTCTATTTGATCCATGCCACTAATTCTATTTCACATGATAATCTATATAGTTATGATAATATATCACAATTCCCCTAAAGGGTACCTTATTGATTGAAGACATAAAAACAAAAGATATAAAAATCTTTAATTTTAGACTTACTTAGTTTTAAGTCCTAATTCCAAAGTGGGACTGATTTTATCCAAAATCCAACCGAGGAAACAAACGCAACGTCCTAACGCCCCGAAAGTAATGATTTATCAACATATACATAATTATACGTTTTTTTTCCTTCGACTGATCCTTAAACTGTGAATAAGCGGTACATTTCTGCGATCACTTTTGATTAATCGAAGAAAATTAAGTTTACGCCTCCCCCGCTCCACGGCAGCTGCAGAATTATTTCGCAAAAGGGCTGTAATCGACGACGTTTATCTTGCAATAATTAACAGCCGGCAATAATGATAGTATATATATATATATATATATATATATATATATATATATATATATATATATACAGAACACCGGATAAATTTTTTTCGCTCATTACCCTGTTTTTTTTCATCGTCGCCGCCGCCGCCGCCGCGCCGCATGAGAGGCCGATCGTCGCCGTATTTTATCGCGCCGAGCGCTGTTTAAATTTTATCGATTTTCGAAAGTAATATATATATATATATATATATATATATATATATATATATACCGAGCGCTGCGTCAACACCGCGGGGGAGGCCGACTCGGAAATGTTTGATTTCATTAAATTCTTGGCTGCAGCGTACCGGCGCGGCTGTTGCATAGCGCTTATATATATATATATATATATATATATATATATATATATATATATATATCTACGAGCGTCGTTCAAGGCTCACGGAGCGCCAGGCCGACGGCGGCCGATTGCAATTGCGAGGAAATAAAGGCGTGCGTATGCGTACGCGTGTGCGTGTGCGTGCCTGAATGTAAGTTGGCGTTCCACTTTGCGAAAAGCGAAAGTGTTACGGCTAATTTTATTCTTCTTGTAAAGCTGGGCCGTTATAATTTGCATGTGCGTCTGAGTGTCGTTCTAGGAGGAGAGAGAGGTTTTATTCTCTCTCTCTCTCTCTCTCTCTCTCTCTCTCTCACTCCATCTCTCTTACTTGTTTGTTATATTTTTCCCGTGCTGTTTCTGTTATATTTTTAATTATTTTTTTTTAATGAAGCAATTATTATTTACGTAAGCTACCACTCTTACTTAGTTGTAATCATTATCATGGACCACAAATCCTTAATCTAATTAATAGCTAACCATGTATCTATCTTTCTATCTATATATGTCTTTCTCTCTCTCTCTCTCTCTCTCTCCCCCTTTTCTGTCTACCTCTCTATGAATCTCATTTCTCATGTATATGTCGGTATATAATAATATCACATTTATAATTTATCGTGCAAATTTCTGTATAAGCATTAGGATGGAAGGGAAACCTCGTGAATTATTGGGTGTATTATATATGACCGTCAGCGTCCCTACATTATATATTCTTCTCGCCAGGGGGCAAGGACCACCTTCGATGCCGATATTATATCGTTTCTCATTGCCGATGTGTTTCCCGTAGGTGATAATTTTTCCCGTGCATGCTCTGCCTAGCCGCAATTATAGATTTTACATGCAGCATTGATCTTTACAAGATGGAAAATTAATTTTCAATTGTGCAGTAATCACTCGACTCGTTGATTACACATTGCAGCAGATTAATGCAGGATTTCATTGGAAAATCGAACGAACGAAATTCGACACTTGCCTTAGTCAATTTTACTATGCGGTAATTTCACTATAGTTTAAAAAATCGCCGATACAGGCGGCATTTTCATAAAGTTTAGTAATCAAAATGGTCTCGATAAAATATTAAAAAAATACAACTTGTATACACTATTTCTTCATTGATAACGTTTTGTTTTATTTGGGTAGGTCCTTCTGAAATCAATTGTTTAACTCATTACGATTTATTAGAATATTGAACATTGTACATGATAGATAAAATTTTTACTATTTTCAAAAAATATACGGGTTTAAAATGAGTTTATAATTAGTCAGAAGGCAGAAATATTGAATATATAGAATTCGTAATATATACATTATATATTTACGTTAAAAAATGAAATATACTTTCCCATCAATACGAAATTCTCAAATTCTTTGTAACAGTATTGATGATGAATCTTCTGAACTAACGATGAGATTTATTATTCCTTGTCGAATTTTAAGATATCGGGAATATTCTCAGTTTGTTTAAAGATAAAAAATGGATAGGTAAATTGTATTCAGAACAATTTACCCGTTGCCCATTAAAAATTTTGCATTCGTTTGGAAGTATGGATAAAAACCTTCTGGACCATCACATTTATTAGAGTAGAATTGTCCTACATCAACACTGTCGTGGAAAAATTAGACTTTCAGAGTAATAGCGTGCGGTCCGTTTAAGCATACTCGAACATCACTACTTATTAGAAGTCGTCAAGTCAAGTGCCCAGATCCCAAGGACCGCAGTATAACGTTTTCCCATTATTCCTCAAATATTAATAATTCAATTTACGTCATCGTGAGCTCACCCTCCGTTCTCATATATCTATCTATCTATCTACCTATCTATCTATCTATCTATATATATATATATATATATATATATATATATATATATATATATATCGATGCGCATACACTATATTGACATACTTGACAGTTTAGAATGCAGTGCACAACGTACACACACACACACACACACACACACACACACACACACACACACACACACACACACACACAGACTGGAAGTCGAAATTTCATTTTAAAAAAAGAAAGTCCTATTAAATAATATAATCGTAAGAAATGTTATGTATGGATTTATGGCCAAATCTGGAATGGTTCTAGTAGAGTACTAGTAGAATTTTCTAGTGTTTCGTCGGTAGTAAGTGTCTAGTAAGTATCGATAATTCATAGATGAACGTCTTTTGTGCGTTAGTGGATTATTTATTTGAAAGAGAAGATTTTAATACTTATACTCAAATGGATGCACATGAATTTATTTATAAAAATTAACATTTATTTATTATTTTATTAGCAGATGTAAGTAATAAAAATTTCATATTTAATTTTGATATGCTCCTTAAAAAAAAAAAAAAAAAAAAAAAAAATTGTTTCTTTTTTTTCAGTCGATATCTTATCATAATTTCGTACAAGTTTAATTCTGTCTTTTTTCATATATATGCCTGAGAACCATGGTGTTGATAAACCTGTCATTACTAGTCGATTCTTATAGTTTTTACTCATTATACGAAAACAATGCAAAACATATCGCGTATATGATTCAATTATTAGAAGGGACTAACTTCATCAGCGACCGATATCCCTCCTAGCGAGTACTGTAGAATAGATATCGGGTACTGACCATGCACGAAAAATCGACGAATCACCAGGCAACCTGGACTTTTCGGATTATATTAAGTTTCATGTGTAATATTATTACAGAGCTGAATGCGCGATCCAATGGAACAGCAAATGGATCCTCGGTCCTCGAATTCCTGATGTGGTCGAGGCATGCTTTTTCCATATTTTGGTGCTTATATTGGTATGCACTTGAGGGTTATTATTATTATTATTGTTGTTGTTGTTGTTGTTGTTGTTGTTGTTGTTCTCGTTGTTGCCGTTGTTGATGCCTCCCTGCTGACTGCATTTATTCTACATCAAAAGCCTAATTAACATCTATTTAAATAAAATATGTTCTCTAAAAAACTGTTGTACCGAACTAAAGGAGAATTAAGCATTAAAAGTGCAATAATGGAGTGAAGAGTGCAAAAAATAGATCATGGAGTTATTGCTGAGAGAGATCTAATGTGAATAAATAAGTGTGATTCCTAAATTAAGTCTTCATTATAATCCCGAATCTGAAGTCGCTAAAATCCCAACGATTAATTTATTTTGTGATATTCAACTGGCGAACAAGCATAAAGAGCAGAAAAAAAATAATAATTAACTGCCCTAAGAAAACAGTTCTTCGTCGTTGATATAATAATTATATTTCTAAACCATATACATGTATTATTTTTATTTCATTCTTTTTTTTATTACGTGGTCCGTTTTATTAAAATTTCAAGAAAACAATTATATTGCGATTATTCTTTTTTTTTGGTAATTCGCTAAGGATTTTCCAATCTAGTACATTTTATAAATATCTTAAACATAAATCCCGAATTTTTCATTAAAATATCAGTTTTGTATTTCAATCGGTAGCGCCATCTCGTACACCCGCTGGACGTTTTCTTTGCCAATAGTAGAGCTTTATTGATATCTACAGTTATATACGTATATACGCGTATCCGACTCGACCTCGGGCGATGCGCGCACGCTTATCGAGCCCTAATCCATATTTCTATGTAAGTAATGCCCAGTCCAGCTGGTCGGCCCTGCCGGAGGGAAGACGCGCGTTCGTTCGATCGGACCGGTCCGAGGGTAAAAGCCGCCGTCGCCTCGGTTGAGGCGCGGCCGCATGATCAATTTGAGAATGAGACGCTCGACGAGAGCTCGACAGACGGAGGCAGGGACGATGAAGAAGCAACGATACGTATACAGAATTTTGATATTGTATGTGTGCGCGCCAATAGCTGATAGTCGACATGCGCGCATACACGTACAAAGTTTGCGCGTGCGAGCGCGTTTGAAACATAAAACCCGAAGATTTTAAGTACGTGTGAAATAGGGCCGGCTAGTTGGACATGGAAGGTATTGGCAAGAATTAATATTAAAAACTGTGCTTTTGTCGAATGTTTTGAATCGAATTAATAAATATTTTTATCGGTCTCACAGTCTTTATACTGTAATATATTAAACTAAAATAATGACAGTTAGACTGCCCTTGTGCAAAATTAGATATCAATCCTTATTCAAAATTATAAAGAATAAAACCAAATAATAATAAAATAAAATAAAAATACTAAAAACAATAAACTATATTCTATGTTAGAAACGGATAACCTGACTACCTCCACCACTTTATTCTCTCCTTTGGTGTCCGGAGTTTCGAACCGCTATGGTTCATCCTCAGGAACTAAACCGTTTAGTTAATATACTGTATTATAAAGACTGTAAGACCGATAAAAATATTTATTAATTTGGCAAAAATTGTGAATTAAGAAATATTTTGGGATTCTCTGGGAAACAGCTAAATGAAAAGGAGAATAAAACACTATAAATTATATATGCTCAAGCAAGTGCTCTCTCCTCTTCAAGCAGGCAAGCGACTAACGTACGACAAAAATTTTATTGTACTGAGAAGGTCCTACTCTCTGAAGCCCTCATCTATGTTTATGCTTCAAATAGCAGTTCCGAGTAACAGACCGTGAATAATAAAAGATTATTTGATATTAATTTTTGTATATATCAATAAGAAAGAGAAATATTCTTTTGAAGGATTTACGTCAAGCTGAAATGTGCAAATGTGAAAGAGTAATTGGTAAGCGCTTGGAAAATTCAATCCAAAGCACATGAAAATTATTGAAAATTAAGCCCAGAATGAATCTGAAGAAAAGCAAAACTGACTATCGAAATCTATTATTTTGCGTGCCTAAGAACGTGAGCAGATTGTTGTTTTACCAAAATCAATGAAATCTGTGAAATGATCAAATCTTACAGACAGATATAAAATCAGTGTCTTAGTTTTTACAATATTTTACTATAATGCATTTGTCTTATTTAATCATTCTCATACATTTGCTTCTTTGTTTTTCTTTGATGATTATTAGTTACATAATTTTTTTTGAACACAAGCGAATGGAGGCGGTTCGAAAATTATCCGTCTGAGTAAGAAGCTCACCCGCCAATTCTGCGTGTATTAATCATTCCCCATTTTTGGACTAGGATTGCGCGCTGGTATAAATCACGCGCACAAGTATACCGATTCATACGCAGTGTCAGTGACCAAACCGCTGAAGCTTTGAGAGTTGGAATCGTCAAAAAAAAAAAAAACAAAAAAAAAAACAAAAAAAAAACATAAAATTCTCTATTACCGAGGTAGAATATTTTATCAATTTCTCTATTTGCTTTTTTTCCGCCTTCGCGGATCATTGATGAAAGTTCGCGAGCGCTTGGCCTCGTGAGAGAGAAAAGTAAAGCGGCAAACGGGGAAAAAAAAAGCTTCGTCTCCGATATAATTATTATGCTTTATAGGTCGCGCGGAGATAGCCGCGTCTATTGGGAAACGTCCCGAGAGCGGCGTGGATCGTGCGCGCCTCCATACAATCTAACATACCTGTGTTATATATAGACGCGCGATTTCAGGTTATATATATATATATATATATATATATATATATATATATATATATATACATATATATAGAGCCGCTTCGTTATTATAAAGTGGAAAATAGCCGGGAATATATAACGCGTGTTATGATCCTCGTTTCATTATTACTATGTATATGTGCATATATATATATATATATATATATATATATATATATATATATAACGCTCCTCGCGATTGCTCGAAATGAGCGGACGATGCCCGCATTGAAAGGGCAATAATGTATTCAGATTCTGTTCTCGTTATCTACTTAAACGGTTTAAAATTATCATTGACGTAACGTTTCGTCATAAAATCCGTTCGAATCGCATTATAGATACATAGATATATAGATACATGTACGGTTGGTTATAGATTGCATTGGCCGCTGGCATTCCGACATTAATGGCTAGATCTTCCATTCTTTTCATTATTTTTATACTTTCGTCACTTTGACCTTTACGCCGCGTTACTCTACAATGAGACATCGATGCGATTACTTTGTCTCTTTTATACATTGGATAAAATCAATGTCCAATCTCGCTCTAGGCGCTCTCGGCGCACAATGAACAAAGTGTACGCGTTCATCCTCGACTGCGTTATTATCGTTTAAAACTGCAACGATAAAGCACGAAAAAACAGTACACGCCTATCGTTTTCTTTTCCGTGTTCTTGTAACGAAGGGAGAAGATTTTTACGTTAAAAATTACCGACAAGTTCAATGCAGTTATTGTCGAACGGCGCTGTTTTGGATAATTTGAAACGTGTCTTGGTGAAAAATGCTCCACGGTGCAAGAAAATTAATACAACGTCTGAAAAAATTTTTCGTCACACCTATAGTAATAACAATTTCTTTTTTTTTCTTCTAATTCTTGATTCTAATTAAAATAAATTTTTTAAACGTATATTTAAGTAATAAGATGATCGCAACAGAAAATATCTGGAGCGTTATTACGCCTACTTTAAATAAATTATGATGACTACCCTTTTGTTTCTGTATGACATTATTAAGTTATTTTTACGACTTAAAAGTGTTAATCACGTCCTTCAGATTGATATTTTTGTTCTCTTCCTTTAAATAAATAAGTCTGTACTCCGTTAAATCATTTTAAAAGGATATATGTCTCTCCCGCTCTGTTTGGCAAATATGAAAAATCCAGAATATTGTGAGAAAGTTTTTCTACTATCTCTAACAATGATCGAAAAGTGCCCACTAATTTTTAACACATGAAAGATAAGATTTAACACCTGAACAATAACTCACCTCCATATCAGTGAGTTTTAGAAAGTAGGCGATTATTAATTAGTTATTATGAATTTAACATGGCCTTATTACATTTGCAATCCATAAAAGCAGTCTTATAAGATAACATTCTCTCAATATGTGGAAATTTTAATGAAAATCGACGACCAAGAAGTTCGCCATATCGAGTATTAAAAAATATTACCAAATAATGATTTAATAAACATAATTATTGTCCAAAAAATGTTGCATATATATATCCTCGAATCTTTTCGTTTCTATTTCAGCGTAGTTTCGGGAAAACAGCGAGTATGCGTAAAATAAAATCTAAGGCCTATGGTACAGCATACAAATAAAAAAGTCAGTGAGAGATGGAAGGATATAAAAAGACTTCGTTCCTTCCAATGGACAGGAGAAAAGAAAAGTGCGGAGATAGAGAGATAAAGAGAGTTAGTACGGTGGCTGACTCGATGCGTGCGCATTTCTCCGTAGATAATATATATATATATGCGAACACGTTCCTGCGTGTGCACGTGGCACTGCCCTTTTCTCACCCCAGTCACCTCTGGCTCTATTACGTTGCTTGTGTCTAAATATCTATATATGTAATTACACTTTTGTGCCTCCCACAACTTTGCTTCTCAACGTTCAACCCACGCCCGTCGCACGCTCCTCCTCGCTTTTCCGCGTTGATCTGCGCGTGGCTGCGACGTAATTTGCAAAAGTTAAGCAATGCGCATTTCACCACACGTGGAAACGAACGTTCATCCGCGCATGTATAGTCAAAAATAATATAAAAATTAAGTTTAATCGACGAGTCGTTGGAAATTGGGTAATTCGATTTTCCGTATTGAACGTATAGAATTTTAACTTTTTTTATTTACTTTTGTTATTTTCAAGCTTTGGAGGGCAGATGTTCTTTAATGAAAAGAAACATTATTATTTAAATATGTATGAGAATACTGGGATTTTTTTACTGAAACTGAATTGAATGAATACTTATGATGAAGGATTATCTAGCATTTCGAATAATATCTTTAACAATTCCCTGAATTGACTTTAAGATATGCGATAGAATCTCAATTTAAAACAATGCTATAATAAAAAAAATCAGATAATTTTAACGTAGGAGTTTTCGCACTATCGCATTTCAAAGACATTTTTAAGTGCATTGATTATCGTCAATATGATCCGACGGCTAACTCCCCTATAGATAAAAGTCAAATATACCAAGATCCATATGTACAGTTAGCACTTTAATAAGTGTATAATGTGAATCATCGAAGCTAAATCAGTATTAAGCTAATTCTATATATCATCCTTTGACTTTCTCATATATATATATTACCGGATCGAGAGCCGATAAAGTAAAAAGAAAAAACGTATTCTCTCTCGCACTGCATATCGGGACATTTCTGTATATAATGTACACATTGAAAAACGTATAACATTAACGACACGGCTGTATAACGCAGAAAATACACCTACGTGCGACACGGGAAACGCCGAGAATTCTATAATCCATCCCCTCTCTCGGCGAGGTGGCAAAGTCAGGAAAGGTTACGCCGTCCTCCTCCTATTACTGCCGCCCGCAAGCGCCCGCGCGCGGGGTCAGAAAGGACGCGCGTGGGTTGTTGCACCTCTGTCAGCATCCCGTGCATAGAGAGAGAGAGAGAGAGAGAGAGAGAGAGAGAAGATGGACGAAGCGCACGCGCACGCGGTGCAGCAACCCCCGATGCAGAGCTGTCGGTTGGTGCGTACGTATGCGTATGCGCGCGCGCGTGTGTGTATGCGTGTGCGTCTGCACGCGCGTTTATATGTGATCAACGACTCGCAGAATTCATGTAACGAGATACGCAGGGAATTCAGTTCCCTTCCGTTTCTCCCCCCTCCTCCCTCCTTTCAGGAGTCGAGCAACAGGCTGCTATATATGCGCGCACGTGGACCTCTTTAGCCGGGAACGGTTCTGCCGCTTCTTGTATGCCCCCCCCCCTCCCTAATCTTTATACGAGCGTGGGTTTTTTCGATATGATTATATTGTGAGTCCGGAGAGGGGAGGGACGGCTGATTCATATCGGATTTTTAAATTGGTTTTATTACGTATGCAGGATATTATTGTGAATAAAAATCCGATGAGGGCGAGGGTCTTTTATCTCGTGATACTTTCTTTCGTGTGTTAATCCATTTCCACGTGTAGAACGGTTTTAATGAAATTTTATTCTTTGTCCTGGAAAATCGATGAAATTGAAATGATACCTTGAGCGTTGAACTTGAAAACGGATTAAAATACAGATTATATAATATTACATACTAACAATGTTACATAAGAAAATTAAACCGAGTTTTGCATAAAGTTCTATAATAAAGCTTTAAATTATAATAATGAGAGGTTCGCTATCATATTTTTCAATCTGCATATTGATTATTATACAGCTGAATTTTTATTTTCTTCATGTATAATTTCTCTACCGGGATTCTAGTTGCGTCCAATTGTTGGAATGAATTATGTAAATACTTGAGATGAAATTTTGAAATACTTGAAATTTTAAATTAAATTTACCTCCGTTCGTGGAATAGAATTAATTAATTAAAAAGTAGATTTCCTGCAGAATATTACCGAATCAATATTATAACATTAAATTTTTTCTTTACAGAAATGAAAAATAAAGTACTGAAATTACTAATCGGTATTTCTATATTCCATAAATCATCTGGAAATACACCATAATTTACCATTTTTTCATGATTCTTTATAACACGCCTGCAGCTAAATCTCTCGATTTTTAGACATTGAGTTTATGATATCTGTTTTTACTTATTGTTATTTTATATATTAGTTAACTCTGGCTAGTTGATCAAACCGAAGAAATACGAAAAATTTTCGATTTGAACGAAAAAAAAAACTGTATAAAATGTTCTAAAAATACAGCTGAAATCTACATTAAAATTGAACTAAGTAAATATGCACTTTATATGCAACCAATATATAAATACATGAAGAGTAATTGATCGAAAAATCAATTTTTTACAGTGAACTTTTTTAAAAAACCTTAACAAAATCTTATAAGCTAGAGCAAAAACGAAAGGTTTTCTCATATATGTACAACAAAGAATTTATATAAATACACTTAAAAATAATAAATAAATTAATAACAAGAAACATTTTTAAGTATTCGTAAAAGAAGCATATAAGGCTTGCGAGATTCTACAGAATATAAGTTATCTTTTTTGTACAATATACTATAGGTATTTCACATTTATATATATATAGAATGTTACTCTGTTACTCTTACAGAGAGCGAGTATCGACTATGCTTTCTCCCCAACTCCCTTTCAGCTTATATAACGTTTGTTCTGTTTTTTTTTTTTAACTACGAACGCCCACCAGCATCCCATGACGCCGTCTACCCCGCACGTGTCGGCGATACGAACCACCCCCCTCCCTCCCTGAGGCACCCATTGAGGTGTTGTTTCTCGCTCGTTACGACGACGACGACGACGACGATAACGACGACCTCTGACGCTCGCGAGATGGTAGCGCGAACGTTATTCTTATTCAGTACGCGAGTATAACGCCATGGCGGGCCGTTCTCGGAACGCACGTGCGGCGTCTCGCGGATCTCGCGGTTTTATCGCATGTGCGTATAATGCCGTAAGTACTATATATATATATATATATATATATATATATATATATATATATATATATGTATATTACACACGTGCACAATACACACTATAGAGCCGCTGCTGGCTTCCTATATACAAACACCCACCTACCTACTTACACTCACTCACTCACACACGCACACACGCACACACGCACTGTTTTCACTGGCGTGCGCATTTATATACATAATATAAGTACGCGAGAGTCATGCGCCGCGAAAGTACGGTTTCGGAGTAGGAGTGAGAGAAAGAGAACAGTCAGGGGGTTATTTTGCCTCGTTCTCTGTCGGAGTTGAAGGTCGCGCGCTCACAGGGGGAAA
Source organism: Sycobia sp. Sy_11 (assembly GCA_018907035.1). Lineage (NCBI taxonomy): Eukaryota > Metazoa > Arthropoda > Insecta > Hymenoptera > Epichrysomallidae > Sycobia > Sycobia sp. Sy_11. The sequence goes on from JACCIC010000019.1 coordinate 1,293,333, forward strand.
CTGCTTTAATGCGACTCCCTTGTTATGAAAATCTATATACGTATACGTTCTGACGAAGTAATAGGGATTAAGTTTTCAGAGGAGCTATGAAGGGGGGGGGGGTAAATAAAGGCAATGCGCCGCTCTCTGCTCCATATTGTACGTTATTCTCCGTCATAGAAATATCGTGGAATGTTTCAAGTGTCGCAAATATATAATTGAGCACGTTCCGAATTCGAGCAATTGGAGATTCCTTTTCGTTCGAGGAATTTTAAAGGGTAAGACGGGCATAATCACTGGAGGTGAACTTACGTTGCTCTATGTATAGATATTAGGGTGATGTTACTTTATTTATTTAAATAATAATCTTGCCTTTAAGATCTTATTATAAACTTTGATTTTTTAATGTACATAACAAAATAATGCCAAAGAATGATTGATCCCTCACCGTCAAGTTTGCAATCCAAAAAACAAGCATTAGAAAGTAATAATAAACTGCGCTCTTTTGAATTATAGAATCTATTAATAGGAACGGCAAGTAATATAAAATTATTTATAATTAATTGATTTTAATACGTATTTACTATACAGGCCCAAATATAACGTAGAAATTGTTAACAAACTGTTATAACATGAACTAGATCGCAGTAACTAAATATCTATTCGATATAACTAGGTTATATTGGTGATTTGAAATTTTCGTTATAGGAATCATTAAATCGACCTTTTGAATAAAATTTGAATTAAATAATTTAAAAATATTCTGTTACGTGATGTTCCGTCTCTATTATAAACGTTATTACCAATAAGTTTTGTATATATTTTAGCTTCATAATTGACGAATTATGAACACACGTTAATGGATGTTAATGTTATAGAACCAGCTCAAGATAAATTTGAAGAAAGCAGAGTGACGACAGACTTTGGAATTTTTATAAAAGTCTATTGGCTCCATGTTGAATTATATTCTCATTAAACTGCAGTTAACTAAACTTCTAAAGTAGTTACTAGTTCGAGGACGACAAAAGGCTTCCGTTTGATTACGCCTGATTTACGTAAATCCTGAGAATTACTAGACCAAATACAGTTCAAAAGCGAAGACTTTGATTGCCCGACATATTATGACTTTTCTTACTCTCTGGATTTTTTTTTGTATTATTCTCACGGAAGAATTTTACAAACAGTACACTACTATCTATTTACTGGATTTCTTGGAATCGGTAGCTTCGTCCAATAATTCGGAGTATGAACAAATTTTGGATCACATGTACATGTAACGTATCGTAAGCGAATCAAAAAAAGTCGTATATCATTATTTCTTGAGATTAGATTCGTTAATCTATGTACACACCGATCTAAATCCATACGGATTTAAATCGGTGTCAACAACAAGAAGAGTCTCGCGCATCCAAAGGAACTTTATAATCTCGGCAATAAATTACAATCGAATTTAGAACAGAATTCCAGGCCGACCCAGTCATTTTCGTGCTACAACTTTATCGGGGCATTCGTCCGAGACTCTGCGCGACGGCCACGTAATAATTAATCGTTAATCGGTGAAGAGGGCGAGAAATAAAAAAAAGCAAAAAGAAATAAAGAAAGAAAGAAAGAAAATGACCCCGAACGCGAATCACCTCCTTTCCGAAACCTGTCCAAAGCTCTCCGAAATCAGATGTCCCTCGCATCCCTATAGCGATCATCGTTCTTTATAGCAGAACGGCTTTATATAAATATATGCATTCTCAAACTTTTCTAACTATATATATAGATAACGTTGGTCGGCGTTGTTGAGCAGTTCGTGTATCGTTGCGGCGCCCCCTCCCTCCCCCGTAAAAAAATTAATCGACCTTGTCTCTGTCACGCGGTGGGGGGATATAAAGCGGTAGGAGGTTAGGGAGGCAGGTTAGGGAGCAAGACGGTGGTGGTGGCAGTTATTATTGTTGAATCACGCAAGTTATCCCGCCGCCCCGATTGCGTCAGATAGGGACTGAGCAGCGGCGGAGGCGACGGTGTCCGCGTAGGCCGGAGAAAAATTCGGTGGGGTCCCGAGACTGATTCGAAGGTCGGTCCTTTATAGTCCGCGGGCGCCACGTGCTCTCTCTCTCTCTCTCTCCCCTCTTCTCTTCTCTGGAGCAATCTCTGTACGGGGCACCCCTTGAGCCTTCGTTATATTCTCACTCTCTCCGGATCTCGCTCTGTCCCGCTTCCACACTCACTTTCTCTCACTTTCTCTCTCAGTTGTTCTCTTCATTTAATCGACCTTCGTCTGCCTTTGATACCGGGAGACGCACGCACGCACGCACGCGCGCGTCTCTTAGATAAGTGTATTTGAAAAGAAGCCGCTATCTTCACACGTACTGAAATATTCTTTCTTTTTCTTTTCGCTTGTTTATACGTTCCCTCTCTCGCTATCTCTCTCCGACTACCCAAAGTATTCGGAGAACGCAATACTATTCAAAATAAGTCTTGACAGGGTCAACTTTCCTGTTCTTTATATATATAAGCGAATATTTAAAGATAAAACCATAAAACGTATCAATAAATATTCTTATGTACTCTATTAAAGAAGAATTTATGATAACAAAAAAAAATTATTTTCATTATTAAATTTCTAGTACTTTCTTTCTAATTTATATGTAATTTATAATTAAGATAGTCCCATCAAAATTAAATAGTTTCTACGATCCAAAAAAATGTACAAGCTAAAATTATGTAAATATTCACATTAAATCAGTGATACGTATACGCACATAATATAATACTTACTTATAAAATAAATAAAAAATTGATTTTTAATAACGAAACGATAGATGTACTCCTATTTTTAATGATTGAAAATGTGATTTTTTTTCAATTATTTAACTAAATATTCTACCATTTATACACTTATCAAAAATTATTATTTTTTAATTTCTGCATAATTTTTCCGACTCCCTAGATAATTGAGATGCTTTAGGCATAAATTTTTATCTGCGACTGCGGGAAAAAGGAAATAATTAACCACAAGACGTGTTTGAAAAGCCGAAAGATTAAACGAGAGATGTTGCAATTACTGGCTCCGGGGGACAAAGCGCGTTGATGAAAAAAAAAAGGGACACGATCAAAGTACGCCCTCTCCTGTTCGATTTGCCCTTTTTGTTCCTTGCCTATACAGATATTCAATGCATATACATACGTATTTTAATAAGTAATTGGATACAGATTTATAATAATGGCACGATGGGACGGCAAAAAAGTCGTGCCGTCGCGGGTCGCACTCATTGTCTAGTAGTAAAGGTAAGTCGTAGGTCAGACGCTAAAGCATGAGCGCTCGTAGAGTGACGATCGACCCCAGAGGTCGAAGCAAACGGGGAAAAAATGGTAAAGAAGATGGCAGATGGATGTGTGACAATGTTGTCGTACAGTAAGAGCGAAAATTTGGGGAGTTAACGTCCACAGCTCGCCTTTTTCCATAAATACGTGTTTTAACACAGGCGAGACGAAATTATCAATTTTGATTGTGAGCTCACTGGTTGTTATCAAAAACTTAAAGCGTGACTTATTATTGTTCATTATCTCGAATCATGCATTACAAGATGCTGTATCAATTATTTAGAATTTCGTTATAAATTGTAAACATATAACATTTATAATTTTTACGGTACTTATGACAATGCAATGCATCGTATAAAAAATCTACATTCAGCTATTCTTTTTAATCGGGGACTCACAATCGGCACGTTCAGATAAATTATTCAACGTCATATAAATATTTATGTAAATACAGTAATTTACATATTTCCTTCGCTTCAATACAATTTTTATTATCAATTGAAAATCAAAAATACATCTTCGTCTATAGTAAAGAATTACATCATCCGAAAGAAAGGTTTAATTCCCATTGTTTGGATGAATATTTACGGAAATTAAAAATTTAAGTGCGTTACACCCTATAGACTTGAGTATCCAAAATAATTGACGTATATGAAGTAAAAATTTCAAACACACACATTGGGCAAACATTTGCGAGGCCGCGCGTGCGTAATCCACTTGTTCATTTCGTGACCGAGTGAAAGGAGCCTCGTAAAAGCCGAGTGGTCGCAAATAAGTGGTTCGTCCACCTTGCCTTCGCATTCGCGCTCGCACATTTCAGCCCGAGCCGACGACAGAGCGAACGGCATCTAAACCGTGCTCGCCGGTACGGAGACTCGCGCATGCGTCCACCCTACCCCCGAACTAGGGTAGAGGAGTGGGGAGGGAGAGATGGAGAAAGCGCCCCCCTCCCACAGAGCCCGTTCGAATTTCGTAGGGGAGCATCGGGTCAGGGTCACCTCCAGTCAAGGGTGAGGCTTTCTATCTAGCGTCCCCTATCCCCCCTCCTCCACCCACCCAACCTTCTCCACCTCTACCCTCGACCGTAAGCACCTACAGACGTACACATACACGGAGAAGCTCCGACCGAGAGTCCGATGGCCTCGTGCATATGCTGCCTCCGCACTTTCTCTCTCTCTCTCTCTCTCTCTCTCTCTCTCTCCTCCACACTCTAACTATTTTTCTATTTCTCTCTCTCTCCCAACAAGGACGGAAGGAGGCGTCTCGACGTTAGTCGTATAACGAGCGTAAAAGAAATAGAGGGAGGAGGCGTAAGGTGATGAGGGGGCCGAGGGTTAAGAAAGGACGTCGTTTAATACGAGCCCTCCTCTACGAAAATAAAATCAAGGCCCGCCGAAAATAGCCGGTGCCGGCATAATGGATTTGACGGTATGTTCGAGCTGCTGTTTGTCTGTCCCTACCTTATATAACGCGACGTTCGATTTCGTAACTTGTCGATAATCACGATTTTTTCGAATATATGTGTACGTATTACTCCGTGCGCCCTCCTTTCTCTCTTTTTGCGCGTTCTAAATGTCGGTAGAAAATGGCGCGTGTAAAAAAAAAAGCGGATCTTTGCAAAGATTCGCAGCTCTTTCTTTATCATCATCGAATGGCCGTGGGCGTTCTAAATTGCAACTTTTTATAAAAATACTCATTCATATCGGAAACTTTGAAATGTAAAATTAAGCGAGATTAGACAATCGTGATATTTGTGAAAGCAAAAAGAAACCAAATAATGATCTGACAAAAAGCCCTTTATACTCGCGTTGATGAAGGTGGCAGTGTCGTAATAAGGAAAGTTGTTTGTACATGTAAAAGCAAGAATTATGAAAAAAGGGCCTATTTTCATTAATAAGTCACAGGGCCGACGGCTAATTAACAATAATCCATAACAAATTAATTTTTTTTCATTAATAAGTAGCGCTCTTAGTGAGATACTAACATGATAAAAGAGAAGGAAAGGGCAGCTTCTGGGCGCATTATACATTAAAAAACTGTATGAGCATACATCCTTACATCATCGACTTTTCCCTCTTATATATCTCTTGCGCGAGACTAGCGGCGACCTTTTTGGTTACATAATTCGCTCGTACGGGCGACAAATTATCCCTCTGTATATTTTTCCAGTAGCCCTAGCATATATATATATATATATATATATATGAGAGAGAAGAGAGAGAGAGAGAGAGAGAGAGAGAGAGAGAGAGAGAGAGAGAGAACGAATACTATAATACGTGATCCTCGCCATCTCGGTTTGGGGATGTGTATATTAAAATCCGTCCACGGCCTCTCCTGCGTAGGTGTTCCGTTCGAAATGGCTCTTTTCTCCCTCCCAAGGGATGCGGGTCAAAGCCGCGTAGATATATACATATATATATATATATATATATATATATATATATATATATATACACAAGGAGAATATCGCCGAAAATTCTCATTCCTCTCGCCTCGTCTTGTCGATATCCTTAATCCGGGCGCGTTTCTCCCCTCGTAAAACAGAGGACGCTCGTTTCTTCTCCACCCCGTCCCCCTCCACCCGCCGCCCCGACCACCATCGCCGCCCTTTCGACCCTCTATCGCGCCCTCGTCGTCCTCGTCTCTCGTCGCGGCAATGATCATATACGAGCCGACCATCCCACGAGCACCGCGCAGGGAGAGAGGGACAAGGTCGCGGGCGAGGAGCGCTCCAATTGCGGCCGGCACCGTCGTCACCGGGGCGGGGGGGGGGGCGAGCTCTGCTTCTTCTGTCTTCGTTTTTCGCCTACCATTATTCTTCGTCTTCTTCGGTTTTTGCGCGAATTATTTGCTGGTGCGTCGCGTGACTTAGCACGGGTGGCGAGCAGCGACGTAGAGGACGATCGCCCATCCCCGATGCCTGATTCCATTGTAAATCCGTGATAATTTTGAGAGACTTGAAATTGGCGAGCTGTTCACTTCCCATATTTCCTGAGACTGGATCATGCATAATGTTGACTATGTTTATGTAATGATTATTCAATTAGACTTAATAATTTCTGTTAATTTAACTTGTTAAATTTATTATATTGATTATAATTACAGGTCATTTTGTTTAATTTATTAAACCATTACGTTTAATTAAACCACTACGTTCGACTATCTAAATTGCTTAGCTTTACATTAACCATCAGATAATTTTCAAATGTCTTTCCTCATATCCTATGCCAACGCAGGTTTTAAATTTTGCTTACTAAACATTAAATTTAAATCTGAATTTCTATAACTGATTCATTTTTCCGCTTATCCGCCTAATAATCGTTTCTATTTGCAAAAAACGAAATTAAATTAAAATTATTTATTTACTGATCTGTTCTTCACGATAAAAAATTTACTCTGATGTCTTTTATAGGGACAACGTTTCGTAAGCCGATGTTGTACACAAGTTTTTTAATGAAAGAAATCAAATTATATGAAATTAACAAATTAACAAATAATAAAATTTCGATGAATACAATAAATAGAGTGACATAAAATAAAAATAATAAAGTATGTTTGTTAGCTGTACATGAACTTCAATCAGAGGCGTTAACTTTCATATTGAAGCAATCTTATAGCCAAGGATTTTCATAAGCCCTGTTTTATCGAAAACGTCGTTTTATCTTCGTATAATTCCACATAAAACCGTAGTGTGTGTACAGTAGTAATCTATGTTATTCGACAATAAGGAAATCAGAGCCGATGATAGAGTTTTTATAAAATGGTCCCATTTATAAATGTGTGAGAAATCATCGCTATATCATGGGAGCAGTAGCGACCGAGCAAAAAACGATAGAAACGAATTTGACACCTATGACCTTACGAATTCTAGACGCTCATAATTGCCTTCCCGTGTCTCTGGTGTAATATCGGGGCTCCATCTGGAAATTTGTCCACGACTTCGTCGACGACGCGCCAGCTTCGTACCATATACTTATATATATATATATATATATATATATATATATATATATATATGATTAATACACTATAGCTTTATACACCCTCGGTCGTCCTCCTTTCTTTTTTTTGGAGGGGGTGGGCTTTTCCACTCATTCACCCCAGCAATAATCGTTTACCGCGCGCAAGGTCGATCCCGCGCTCCCGTTCGGACGACCCATGCGCGACTCCGCCGATGATTTATTTATTTGTTTGTGCGTCTATGTACACACACGCGCGCACACACACACACACACACAACTTCGCGGCGATGGACTGCTCGCGCCTCGGACGTACGAACGGCCTCGGCGAAAAGTAGGGTGGCTCCGTAATCGTTAACGATCTTCTGACTTTGGCGGCGGGGGGGGGGGGCACGCATGGGCTGGTCAACAGGGGCTTTTGTAAACAAAATTCTATATTAATTACGGGATCACGGGCATATATTTGGGCTTCTTTAGTTTTTAATGTATCGTCCGGTCGAGCTATTATGTGATTTTTACGATAGACAAAGGTATTAGGCTCAAGGTGAAAAAATAGGAGTATTATCGTGATTTTGATGGATAAAGCCTATAGAACGCATTTGTTTATGTTCTTCTCTCTCTGTTTTTTTTTTAGGAATCCATTGATAATTTACAGGTCTATCATTTTATATACAATCACGCAAATGAACGACAAAGCTCCATCTATAACTATACGGTTACTGTTCAAAGTAAACGTATAAAGTCGAAAAATATTGCATACGGACAAATTTATAGTGTCGAATGGAAAATATGCCCCCCTCCCCCTGCCCCGATCGATTTTGCGTTTTCGAATGGAGTACTTCATCGCTCATTCGAAATACGCCAGCGATGACAACATCTCTCCTAAACACGTTACTCCTTTACGATACGTCTATGGGCTTTCGCTGTGTAACCTTGGAATTGATACCGTCTTAGTCTCTTTACTAAGTCTTAACTATACCGTCTTGGCGTCCTGTAGACCTATAATAATGCCGACCGAAAGGGAGACGCGAATTTGCCTTTCGACAAATTTACGTTTGCGTCTAGATAAATTTTCAGTACAAGTTGTTTCAAGCTGCAACGGACTACTTGTATACTGAGGATGTGGTAAACGTTAAATTAACGTCGGATTGGTTTTGTATGCACTTTCTACTTGGTGTTTCAAGAACTCAACATTAATTATATATATATATATATATATATATATATATATATATATATATATATGTGGCAGTCACAACTTTAAAATTTCGTATTTTCCAGTTTCTTCATACCAACCAGAAACGCATGACACGATTGAGTCACGAATCCCCTAATCTTCTGCATACATCGATTTTACTCCGTTCCTCGCCTGCAAGGGCATCAATTCGAGCTGTGTGGATTTGAGGAACCCGTTTGACTTCGTTTATAAATATGTTATTTACATTTGTTATGAACGCTACATAATTAAATTAATGTCGAACGATCATTCGCCTTAAATTTTGGTCAGTATGACGCTCAAAATTTCTACTTAATTTTCTTTTAATAAATTTGTAATTAGGGTTGATAGTATTACCAAAAAATGTGGAGGTGCAGCGATAAATATAACAAAAACATGGTGGTATAGTCTTTAATAAAGCAATACTGTTCGTGGATTAATTAAAAAAAATAATAATAACGGATAGCAACGTAGTTTCTCGATTTATGAGGGCTTAGGATAGTTCCCGGGGAACGAATTTGTTTAAATGTAAAATCTGATAATTTTTCAGGGTGACGTATCGGGCCATTTTCATGTTCGCGGTATTAGATTAAACCATATTAATATCTTAAAACAAAAAATCATAGAAAGACTACTTTCTTTTCAATACTCGTTTTAAAGTGTACTTTAAGATGGAATTTGTGGTTTTTTGAAAAAGGTTGTTGACAATCCAGGTAAACGTGCAGACTATTTCGTTTTTTAAGAAAATCCGATTGGCCCGATGAAGATATAGCAATGTCACATTGTCTCGCCGCTATTGGACAAAAAAGTAGCTCGACATTATGGAAATTCGCCGAGTTACAGGCATTTGAAAAATGGCAATTTTTTAACGAAAAAGTGTACCGCGGAGTTTAGATACGCATTCCTTAAATCTTAAATCTCCTCGTTAATGCCAAATCTAAATCGCAACGCCTCGTTCGCAACAATATCCAGTCGCGCATTCATCCCCGCAATCCGGCATACACAGTCCCGTGCCGACCTTCGCGAGGCGCCCGTAGTCGATCGTAGCCGATTTTACGAGCGCGCACAGTCGCGCCGTTACGGGGCGCTCGTTAGGGCCCTCGACGATCGCATCATCGCGCACCGGTACATCCGCTCCTTTATTTCGCTCTGCCTTTAGAAGCCGCGGGGCGCGATCGATGCGCAAGGCAATCCCAATTAGGGAGGTTAAGGCCGCGCGCCGCTGGGGCTCTGGACGTGTATACATCTTCCCGCCGCCGGCCTCTTACGAAAGCGCCCTATTTATCCTCGTGATAATCCCACTTGCCTTGAATTTTCGCGCGTATTCTCCTTCCTTCGGGGGCGGGGGGGGGGAGATTTTTCACGCAAGCATCGCGCGCCGAGGCTACGCGTGGGCTTTACTCTGTGGACACTTTGGGAAACGATACCGGGGGTGGGGGAGATTAACGGTGTTTCGCCCTCGCCGCTCATTCATGAAGTGACGGATTCTCAATTTAAACTCTGGCCGTCTAACAATTTACGATTCATACATAAATTAATAAACGTAAAGAGAGAAATCAGCTTTAACGTTTCTTTTTTCATTTTCTTTACGCGTGCTTTTCCTATATCCAAACTAAAAATTAATATCCAGATCAAAAAGTTCAGATTACGAGCTTTGATTCGAGAAGAATATTATATTTTCAATCGATTTTTGACGAAGATATAGCGTTGAGGGGAATCCTCAAATTTACGACTAAGCTATAGTGATGTCATACTTTGTTTTGAAAGTAACACTGATCCCACTCCACGATCCATTTCTGACTTATAATCGATATAATAATAATAAATTAAACTAGAAACGCTTGGATTCTTTCACAAATTACAGAATTTTATTTTTAACGATTGTCTCGGCGTTCCGTCATTCGCAAAAAAAAAATGATAATGAAGAAATACATAAGATGATGACGTATATATTTAAAGAGTATACAAGGTAACAAGGTCGGAAAAGACGAAACGTTAGATGTAAATTAGTATATGACGTTGTACAATAACAAACATGAAAAATCAATGGTCACATTTAATGGGGTATAATTAAAATATAATTAAATCATTAAATCTTAAACTTTATTTACAATTATTGCGAGATCTAGAATTTAGCGATTTCATTCGTTACATTTTTGTTCGGAATAATAACTTTTAAGATTTTTGTGATTTCTAAATTGTCCAGCCCCGTTAATTCGTTGATATTGTATAATAACATGTACTTTCCAAGATACAAATTATGATCATTCATGTCACAATGTTCAAAAATCCCAGTACTTTTTTTTTAAGTTTGATACACATCACATGCTCATTAATTCGTTTATTTATATAACATTCAGTTTGGCCGCATGTTTAACAAGAAATCCGATAAAATTCAACTTTTTTCTGTTTAATTAACATTAGCTTTTTGATTGCCAAGCAATGATATTAAATTATTTTTATTTATATCAATGCGTTTAATTACCAAAGATCTTAGATTATTAGTAATTCTTTCATTTGTTAAAGGTAATAATTAATTTAATGATTGTGAATTCGGAACAACGTAAAAAGTTTTGGGAAGTAATTAAAATCCTTTTTTAAAAATTATTAAACTATTATCAATAATAGAATTATCATAATAATCATTGTTTTTCGCTAAGCTATTTATTATTTTACTTCATTATCATAACTATTTTTTAATAACGATAAGGAGATTAATCTATGAATAAAATAATGGAAAGCAATAAATATAATATTACTAGTTTGATTTTAATTAAAATTGGTCAAAACAGCTATACGTATTCTAAATATAGAAAATAGTAACTTGCTCTTCACTTATGCGCTTACTGTTTGCGTAGTCACTTATTTTAATTTAATATTATTTTATTAAAACACGTTTCAACAAGTAGATATCGAGTACTTTATTAATTTGATTATAATTAATCTTTTAACATAATTGCTAAGACATAAGTCGACGCAACGTTTATATCTGTGGCTCGATTTGCAATTTACCGTAATTTAGTCTTGAATTGTTATTAATATTTTATGTATGACTGTATTTTATATATAAAATGTTGTGACTGCAGCCTAAACGAGCAAAAAAAAAAGAAACATAGAGAACGTTGCTCAATCGAATCCCAAACACAGTGGATCCGTATTCCCGAGGGGCAAGTGGCAAAATTCATATTTCGTCGATTCGCACGAACTTTATGCCGAAATGGAAGTTTCGCCCCAAAATCCCATGATCCCTCCAAAGTGCTCCCCTAGCGAGGACGCGCAAATCACTTATCCTCGAGATTATAGGATGATCCGGAGAGTGAAAAAGACAGAGAGATGGAACGAGAGAGTGAGAGAGCGAGAGAGAGAGAGAGAGAGACAGAGACAAACAGACAAGAGAGAGAGAGAGAGAGAGAGAGAGAGAGATTATCTCGCTCTCTTTATCCTTCTCCCCTCCCTTTCCCTCTCGCTTTCTTTCCGTCGTCCTCCGCCGATGCTGTAGAGCGCGTCCTCGGCCGACTATTATATACGCTCCGAAGACGTTAAGGTCCCCCGCATCTAATTTGCGGTTCCTCGCGCGTCAAGGCTACATTATAGGCCGACGCCGGGGCTTCGAGCCCGCGCTCGCTGGAGGCATCACGCGAGCCGATTATCACGTGTACACACGTATATATATATATATATATATATATATATATATATATATATATATATCACCCTACGTATCCTTTTGCCACCGGCGCGGCGTCTCTTCGTCGCTTCTTTCACGCAGAAAATTCCTTCCTATATATCCTGTCAGGGACACACAAAAAGCCTTCGTTCACCTCTGGTCGAAGAAGAAAAAAAAATGACGAGCCGATGGGGAATGAAGAAATAGAGGGAGAGAGGTAGAGAGGGAGAAAGAGGAAAGAGAGGAGAGGAACGTTGCTGCGAGGATGAAGACTCGATTTTATATAATCTGCCTCACATTTCTGGAAGCTAGACGTCCTTCCACTTCTTTTTCTTCTTTCGTATACAGTGAATACGTCCCAGTCAAATAATGGCCCACCCGAAAGTTTCCATTCCCGTTCTTTTCCACTGTTTTATGTATATATATATATATATATATATATATATATATATATATATATATATATATATATATAGAGGGAGAGAGAGAAAGATAGATACATACATATATATACGTTCTATCTTCGCTTATAACTCTCTATCCCCTATCACCCATTCTCTTCTTCAACCTCGGCGACAGATTTTTAGCTTCTGGAGAGGAAAAAAATACCGCATATCTTACATTTTTATTGTACGCGCAGATGTGAATCATGATTGTTTAATGTTAATTCTTCTGTCTGTCGGTTTAAATTGATTTCCGCATCTTCTATATATAGGTACGTATAATATGAATAATTTTCAGCATAAATTTATACACACACGTGTAACACATAATACACACACATATATACTCAAATTAAAGTAAATTTCGATATTTGTGGTTTATCAGGAACAATAAGTTTGACGTTAAAAAATAATAAACAGAATAACTTAATAATTTTGACGTTTTGACGTTTTTCACTATGAAATATATACTATAGATATATATTAAGAATAATTTTGTTTATTTCTTTTTTATTATTATTTTTTAACGTTAATCTTTTTGTTCCTGATAAATCAAAAATATTCAAATTTACCTGAATGTCAATATATATTTCGTATATTTTCGTATTTTACATTAAATACCGTGAATTTTTAGTTAGTGGTGGTTAGAGAGAAATAGAGTGAGAGAGAGAGAGAGAGAGAGAGAGAGAGAGAGAGAGAGAGAGAGAGAGAGAGAGAGAGAGAGCGAGATTACTACGCCTACAAAATATGGAGTCGACGCTGAACTCGGTTTATTATCCTCATCAAATTACAAAACGGCCCTTATAATTTATGCGCTCGTAATTTATTGACGAATGTAAAATGATTTTCGATAAAAAAATATAGTCTCTGTCGTTCCAAGGATAATACAGAATACGTATGTCGAATTTCAGAACAATTGGTTCAGTAATTTTTTTGTTTAACTTGTACAAGCAAAAATAGGCTTGGTCTTTATAAATTAGTATGTATGCACATGCATTCCCACTCTCATTCCAGATCAATAAAATCATTTTACCCTTTTATTTCGGGTAGGCAAGTCGCATCATTTTCTCACAGTAATTATTTCAATGTTCTTGTATCCACTGAAATAGTGTCTTTATAATGTTTAATTACGGCAAAAGTAACAGATACGTTTCCGTCCGTAACATCATATTTTCTTCTTTCTTTCTTTTTTTTTTTTTGATCATCAAACAGCCAAACTCGCTTGACTCAAACACATACATCTGTACTTATATAGGCACCATGACTGTGTATAAGCATTACAAATAGTTCTGTAATCATTGACACGCAAAAAATTTGTTCACTATATGTAAAATTAATCAATCTGACATCACTCATAAGAGGACATCGGCCTTTTTCTTTTACGCATCCACATATATGTATGCGTGCGTATGCTTATATCCCGAATGCGCGTAGATCTGACATGAATATAATTTACGAAGGCGGCGACGCGACCTCGCCCCAGGGCTCAGCTGCGCGCGAGAAAAGGCCGCCGGGGATGGGATCCTCGAGACAAGGCGAGCAGAGTAATGTTCACGTTTGAATACACAAACAAGTAACTATATAGACGGAAACAAGATTATTCTTGATTTAGATTATATATATAATGTCACGAATTTCTGAAAACGTGTTTATTAATACTATTTCAAATAATAATGAATTAGGCTCAAATACGTGCTTCATTGTCGAAAGTTATGATTCAGAATTAATATAATTAAGTTGTATGCATTAACTTTTGTAAAATAATAATCTTTAGATAAATGTTATATAATGTGAAATTCAGGAGAAATAATTTTTTTTTAAAAGGTTTTCGTTGTATTAATAATTGCCATTTTGTACAAATCAAATATCATCAGCTCCAACTTAGCATGACTTTTATTTATTGCTATTTGTTCATTATTTTAAGTTATAATTTACTTTATAATTATTATTCGATCATAATTTAGAATTATATTAGAAATGCATCTTTTTGAATAAAATTTTTTTCGATCGAACTTTTTACACTTTTCGAGGATGAGTATATAAATAATACAGCTGATCGTGTACGCGCGTTGTCGCTGCGCTCGAGCGGCAGTCGTCTACTTTCCGTGCACGTAGCGCAATGTACTATTATTTCGTACATTCTTCTCCGCGCCGCCCTAAAGCGGATTAGAGATTGACAAAATGTGTAAGACTAGAGGGATTAGCGGCTCGACCGGCGGCTCGAGCGCATCTTTTATTGGCTTTTAAGTCGAGAGCGGAATGAGCGGACTTAGCGATCAGGCGTGGAGTAATGAACATCGTCCAAGCTTACTCGTCAGATTCAGAACGTTGCATCAAAAATTTTTGAACGTCAATAGGATTTGCTATTCCTAGCAATAATTTAATTAGACATGAAGAAGTCCGATAAATAAATTTGAATAAAATTTGTGTCTTTGAATTAGGGCAGTTTTAGGCAGTTATTAAAGATCAGAAATTACATTTACAAATTTCCACCATATTTACTATGCATTTTTATTATTTACGAATAGAGGCTTTTATCTTTTCTTTATCTTAATTTGCATATCTTGAAATCTAAATTTTGATGCGAACCGGGCATACGTTTAATTTTTAAAAATAAGCAGTGTGTATATAAACTTATTTTAAAAATTTTAAGAGACACGAAAAGTATTTGCAAAAATTCTGCAATGCCCCAAAACAGTGCATAGACGATTGATAGATTTTTCTATGAAAATCCCAATCTAATTTTAACATAAAGAGAGCCGAAAACAAAATTCGATGAAAAAAAAAAGCACCGATGCAATAAAAATACAAACGAGCATCGCAGACGAAAAAGCCCCGAGTCATTTGACGAACGGAAGCTGATTCTCGCTGCATCGCCCGAGGCGGGCACGAAGTGGTTCGCGAGCGCTCTGTTCGTATGCACTTGCTGCGCATCAAGAGAGAGAGAGAGAGAGAGAGAGAGAGAGAGAAATCGAGTGAGAAAGAGCGATGAGTCAAGTTCAGGGTCGCCTGGCGTCGACGTCGGTCGCGACCGCATCGCGCGCGTCGCCCGCCCGCCCGCGCTTGTGTACGAGCGCCGCGATCGCCGGCCGAGGCGTGCAACAATGCAGACATATACATACGCGCGCATACGGACATAAGACTAAATATATACACCCACGCGGGTCGAAAGCCAGCAGACGCGCGTCCGTGCGCGTGCACGGTAGCAGCAGGCGGCGGAGCCGATCGTTTTCTGCGAAAAAAGTAAGAGGCGCTCGCGCGTAATTTGGATTGTTAGGCGCGCGAGCGATCCGCCGACATGGGGAAATATTTGGCTCTTATCGGCGCGAACGCCGAGGTCGCGCCATTATCGTTGCCGATATACGATTCCTGGGATTCGAATATATGAATGTGTCTATGTGAATATATATATATATATATATATATATATATATATATATATATATATATAGTGTCGGATTGTTGGATGTGAATCAAGCGCTTCGCTTCTTTCTGTCGACCTCTATACTAACGTTTCACAAATAATTGCCCTTAATATCGTTGACTTTGATATCCTGCGGATTAAGTATTACATGGTAGCCGCATCGGATTGGGACGGCGAAGGAGGCGGAGGAAGGGAGAAGATGTTGCGAACCTTACACCCGAGATTCCCTGATAGCAACTTGGAATTCATCCGATGACTATATACGTATAAAGTTTCGAGATGGCTTTTGATAAGTGTAGGAACGTGGACCTTAATTTGTATGTATGCAGGCTCAAAATTGCGCGGACGTTCGGTGTCCAACGACATCGTGTATACGCGATGTGCATGATCGACCTGTAATTATTCGATGAATTGTACGATCGCCCAAGAAGAGCGCGCGAAAGAAAAAATAAAAGCGACGCGAAGAGCGATAAAATCTCTCTATGACACTTGCAAGTATGGCTTTATAGTTCACTTGTGTATTGTTGCTCTGACGTTAATAAATAGTTCTAATTAACCTCTTGAATTTCAAAATTAATGGATTTAATCTCAAAATGCGAATAAGAAAATATTTCTAACAATATACATACGATATTGGAATGATTTTTTTGTAATTGTATATGAAATTATTGAACATTAATTACTGAATATAATTACATTATTATATGTAGTATGGAATAGCTAGAGATTTCTTACTATTAAATATTATTTCAAAGCATTATATCGCTGTTTACATTAAATAACATTATTATGCTTGAAAGTAATTTTTTTTAACCTTGTCTCTAATATTTCCTGTCCAATTGTGTAGATTTCGTATTTTCTTGATCAAAAAGTATTCTACTTAAAAAAATATGTTTTTATCATAAATAATAGATTACTCGAGATAATTATAGGAAGCAGCTTGTAATATAATCTTTAGCAATAAAGCAACCTGAGAAAAATATACAAACAATCTGATTCATATTTAAGATATTTATTAAATAAATTTTGAAGCTTAAACTGTGACTGGAAAAACTGCAAAACCAATAAACCGGTTTACTCTAGATTATTTTAAAATTTACAGGAAAATCATCTACAGCATCTTTACTTGACCGTACTTGTCATTCCGCACAACGATCGTGCATAAATTGCATGTTTTTAACTTAAAAACGGTATACTATAGCACAATTATACCAATGACAGATTGCAAAAAAAAAAAAAACAAAAAAAAAAAACAAGTAGCCGACGCTACGGCGAACGAACAATATTCCAATTTGTCCGTTGCTCGATGTGCCTCTCTTCCCCGCCAGGTACGTATAAAATTTATAATGCCGCAGTCACGCTGACGTCGGATGAACGCGCGCGACCTTTAAAAAAAAAATTCAAGGTCGCCGACAAACGCGCACGCGCTCCTCGCCACAAGTTCGCGATTATCGCTGTATGCACCGGGCTCCGTGTACGTATGCGCACGCGTCCGTACATGCTTTAACGTATAGAGCAACAAGTCGGCGCCGCTCGCATTGGCCGGCATATCGATGGTATAATGCACGCCGCCGATCAATGTCAGCCCCGCGCGATTGTTCCGTTCGGGGCATCGACAGTGATGGAGAGAGAGAGAGAGAGAGAGAGAGAGAGAGAGAGAGAGACGCGCGGGACAATGGATAACAGACGGGCCAAAAGCGCTTTCGTCGCGAATTAAATCGCACGTGCTGGCAGAGCGGATAAACGTGCGTACACATACACGCATGCGTACATACATATCATACGTCTCCTATAGACATATAAATTACATCCAAACGCAGCAGCTCGGAGCGGCGCGCTTGCGCGTCACGTGCATGTACCGGAGCCGCATACACGTGAGTTAACAGTCGACTGTTCGCAATCAATTTTCAGGGCAATACCAATATAGTGGTGGATATCCCGACTCTGAAGGTCGCTCCCTTACGAAGGCCCCTATCTTATGGCGTACCGGAATGCGTAAAACAGTGTCGATCCGATCAATGATTAAACTTACAATGTTATATACACCGGTATAATTAGCTGTTCAGCGAATTTACAAAGATGGGCGAGAATTAAGGAACTATGCCCATATTATGCATCGAGTTACGTCATGATTTAGTTATTTCATTCTGGCTAGACTGAAATAAAGATATTGTTATAATCTAAAAAGAACTTTAGAATTTTATTTAATAAGACTTTTCTGCGCCAAATAGGATATCAACGTAGTATATAGAAAATTAGTAGTATCGGTGATTTTTCTTCTCTGTTAAATAACGATAGAAATACTGCAATTATAAATAAAATTTATTCAGTATTGTTAATGTCAGAATATTAACGTAACTTTTTAATTCGATCATCTGAGTAGAAACAGAAACCAGAGTAAACGATCTCTGAAGATTACTAAATATAGGAAGAGAGTTTAATCACAAGAATGCTGCATAACGCGTTAAAAGTTTTATGCTATGATGGTTGCTAATTACAACACATGCTACCGAACGAATTCAATCTATTATATTTCTGAGCTATACAATTATATTTTTTTTCCTTGAAGCCTAGCATAAATATATCAATACAACAAATTATTAGTGAAATTGTATAGAATGGAATAAACGAGCCTTTCTATCAGTTATAATTGCAGAATAATTAGCTATTACAGCTTTGAATGAATTTTGTATTAATTTTATTAACTAGTAAATTTATTTAATTCAGAGTATTTCTTCTGCACGAATGGTGTGACATATTTTCTTTCAATATCAATAATACGCGATTATCTATTACAAGAATAAACTTTGCTAATAAGTGCATAAGACTTACCGTGGCATTTA
The DNA here is from genome assembly GCA_018907035.1 of Sycobia sp. Sy_11. Classification (NCBI taxonomy): domain Eukaryota; kingdom Metazoa; phylum Arthropoda; class Insecta; order Hymenoptera; family Epichrysomallidae; genus Sycobia; species Sycobia sp. Sy_11. Next base: position 1,312,176 of record JACCIC010000019.1, read on the forward strand.
CCGTTATTACGAGTAAAAAGTTTTTCTGAAATTGCTCCAAAAATCCTATTTTATATACGTAATGTGAGCTACTATCGAATAAATGTTTAAAGTATATCTCTGATAAACGATGTTTTTTAGTCAAATTTGGCTCTACTATGTTCATAGTTTTTCCTAATTTTATATTTATTACCATGTCTTTCCATAGTTGATAAGAGTTTATATAATAAATGTTATTTTCGAGAAAATCGAGAACTAAAGAATATCCTGGAGACTAAATCTATCTTTGATCTTTACATGACGGGATCTTTTATTCATAATGTCTTAATAAGACATAATGTCTTCGTGAGTCCGGAATCAAGATTATTAAAAATACTAATAACCTACGGATTAAAAAGAATATATTTTACGTTTGCTTAGTATAGCGATTACAATACAACAACTTGCTTCCACGTTGAGCTCAAACCAGTCGTATGTAGTGAACATATTACTTTATGCAGTTTAATGTCTTAGACCTACCACAGTCATCTCTACATCAACATTAACGAATTAGATGGTCTCGAGCAAAGGGTAGAGTATTTGTTCTTGCGTTATTAGAATTTCTATAATCTATACCAATGAAGGATTTCCAGTCTTCTTGAACCCACATCTGATTGACGTTTGTATATCGAGATTGTCCGAAACCTTTTCCATGATGGATTTATAGAACAATTAAGTACAGAAAATATCAATTGGCTTCGACAATGCTAAATCAGCATTCGCATAAACGTTACCAGCTTTGGTTTCCTAATCTCTTTTACTAAACAGTTTTTCGCATACAATTAGATCAATAGAATGTATATAGGCTGTTACTGTATCTTCTATAACTAAGGGGATGGGACATTGTATCGAAAGAGTAGAATTTCTAGCTCACCACTTCAAAACCATGACAGTAAGTATTATAAGAATCCATTGAGAAACTGTGTCTTAGTGTCGTTAGATACAATGTCTGTCATAATACCAACTCATTCTATTTATTGTCTATCTATAGTTTTTAAGAAACCAAATGGCGCATTGCCAAAAAGCAAAACCAACTGGAATGGGTTCTCATGATCAGTAGTCTCTGCTGAGATTTGGGCAGAGCTTTTGGCCTGAAACAGACTTTCTATTCTTTCCTCACTAGCATAAGCTTCTTTTCCTTAGACCACCGATTTTTGCGCAGAACCCTGACAAAGTGAGGACGATCACGGTTTGTATATTAAATTTCAAATATTTTTAAGGCTTGCAGCTACATTTTATCAATAACAGTTTCTACTATTGTACCAGACTGCTTTCTTTTAAACCAACAACTTTACAATAAAATTATATACAGTATAGAAATATTGATTTTTTTACTTACGATATCAGCTATTTTTTTTCAAAATTTTTGAGCGAATAAGTTGATCTTTCTTTGTAAATATTGCTCAGAATAATAGGAATAGTTTAAATGTCTATACAGAATATGTTTGAAACAAAACTTAATGCTTGTAGTGATAGACGTTGACAAATAAAGCGCTTTACATACTACTCTGTACAAATCTGATTAAGACTTTATTTATAACTTTTGAAATCTTTTTTTGTTTTTCTAAATCAAATCACCCCCCCTCAAAAGAATCCCCCCCCCCGATGCAATGCAACGATGCCAATGCTTTTTCCAATTTGCAAAACATTTTTTATACTCGTATTCCAGAATGGCCATTAGTTCCTTCTTCGATTGGTCTTTTATTTCTTCAATCGAATCAAATCCGTGTCTCCGAAGTGGTCTTTTGAGTTTAGCTGAACAGCCAGAAGTTACACGGTGCTAAATCAGGCGAGTACGGTGGTTGCGGAACGATATTGGTTGAATTTTTGGGGAAATGTTTAAGTAAAATCAATACAGTGTGAGCTGGTGCATTATCGCGATGAAAAAACCAAGAATTAACTTTCCATAAATCTGTCCTTTCCAGACAAATAGTTTCGATTAGCAACGATAATCGAAGAAAACAGTGAACAAAACCTTGATTTTTGAGCGACACTGCCGTGATTTTTTCGGTCTCCGTTCTCCTTCAGTCTCATCTCCAGTTATTATAATTTCTATCTTGTCCTGATAGTCCGAAAGCATTGTTTCACAGACCTCCATCCCATACCGTTTTTCCAAAAAATTCAGTGTTTTTGGCACCAATCGAGATTTCACCCTTTTTAGGCACAAAACGTCTTTGAAAATGGCGTTGACTGACCCATTTGAAATTCTAACAATATTAGCAAGAGTTTTAGTAGTGAATATATGATTTTGCAGAATCAATTCTTTGATTTTGTCGACGTGTAGCACGTCAGTGGATGTTCTTGGTCGTCTTTGATGTGGTTTGTCTTTAACGCGCTCTCGACTTTCTTTGAACAATTTTGTGCCAATCAAAAGCTCTTGACATTGATTTCTCAGCAAAGGCCTTCTGTAATATTCTGATATTTCATTTCGCGCACAAAATTTAATGCTATTTCTTTGTTGAACAATTTCAGGCATTATAAAAACCGAAGAGACAACTTTTCTTTGTTCACAAAACACAAGCGAAAGTATATGACGAATAAAGATAATTACGTGAAATTTGGTACAGATAACTCTTACAGTACTACAAACTTAAAAATAAAAACATTTGTCCGAATCGATAAACCTGGGAAATTTGAATTGAAAAGCCTTTCTCATATTTGTACAGAGTAGTATATATTTGTACACAGTAGTAATTTTAAACATATCAGATATCGCATTTAAAACAACTGGCCTTTTAAAAATCAGACAAGAATAATACCAGGATGTTAATAAAATTGTATATATTTTTTTAGGTAATCTATATTAACTATTGAGAAATAAATATTTCAACTAATACAAGTAAATAACTAAAACTATGTTAAACAGTAAATATAATTTGCAATTCTCTGGTAGTTTTAAGACTGGTAGAGGAAGATCCAAAATTACTTTCCAAAATTTTTCCTTTTAGTTTTTATTTTAAAGGATCTTGATATGATTGTGCTTGCTTATATGACATAAAAAGTGAATTTTAAAAGAGATAATATCAGTTAAGTACAGTCATACATAATCAACTGATGACGAGTTTTTTCCTATAACAATGAATTTTAATTACAGATCGAGTTTAATTGTAGTCAATTTTCCATTTCTCATATATCAGAATTCACGGGATTACCGAATATTCTAATACATTTCTATAATTAATATAATATATTCTTTCACAAATTATGGCAATCGCTCTTTTTTTTATCATCTGATTTTTATAATCAATTGAAAAGTAACGCGCTTGCTTTCACAGAATATAAAACCAATATAATTTTTGAACCGCACGATCCTCGCGCATATACACACTCTCTCACGCGACCATATACTGTATATTGTAATCATAAAGCCAAGGGAAAGTCGTCGATCGAGCATACATATACAGGAAAAATCCTATCGCGTGTCCCGCTTACCTACCGTCAGGGCGGACGTTGCGGTTTTCTTCTCGCGCACACATCCTTCGGCGCGTCATTCGTGAATGCCATATGTATATACCTGTATTGTAGAGGGGGCGCAACCTCTGTGGGTGTATGCATATATATATATATATATATTATTGTGGGACACTCGCGGTGAAACTCGCCGGCTCGGTGAATTTATTGCTCGGCGGAAGTGTATCCATTCGCTCTCGATAGAGTCGACGAAGGGGGGGGGAGAGAATCGACGCGTTAATCGATATAACTTGCTATTGTACGCGCGCGTACCTTTTTGGGAAAAAAGTAAACAGCGCGCACGATATGTGTGCAAATTTTTACAGTGAGCGGCAAACTATAGCCGATGATATTTCAATCTGAGGTGGGAAGATCATAAATTCCGTAATACATATTATACATTCTGATTTATTCTTCGCCGAAGAGATATTAGAAAAAGCATGATAAATACGACAATTTTCCAAATTATTATTGTATCTTATGGCTTATGGAACGTGGCTAAATCGAATTATATGTTTTAGGATAATTGTAAAAATGTATTTTTATGATAACATAAAATTTAAGCTCAACCTACGCTTTATACTCTATGATGCTATCGCAACATCTTTTTAACTGTGTATTTTGGAAAAGCAAGGTAAATTGTTTTATACAGGTATATTCTATAAACTAATTCCATGGTTAGCCAACCTGTATTTCATCAGATCTTTTTTTCGACAAGTATACATAAAGAGTAATTAGCGATATGTGTCAATAAAAAAAATTATAATTTTTAGAAACTATGATGATTGTTATTATATTTTTAAGAGATAATTTAAATGTTTATAGGTGAAAAAAGAAAACCAACGATTTCATTCTGTAATAACTTATTTTAGCCTTTTCCAAGGTCCAAAAATTCAAATAACAGGAAAGATGACTGACATTCTGGATTATTATATATTGTGCATAATGAATCTGCTCCTTTTAATTATATTATATGAATTATTCATTAATTGTAAAATAATTATATTATGCTATATTATCCTGAATAATTCTACTTACATTAGAAGGCATTAAACAATCTTGTCAATTTATTATTAAACGAAACGAATTTATGAAATAATTATATTAACCGTTTCATGAATATTAAATGATAAATATATCATTTATAAAGTATGGAAAAATTTAATTATATTCACGTTGTCAGTACATAAATAAACTTATTAAATTTACTGATCTTCCATTGCAAAAATAAATCATATAATCAGTGATCGTATAATGACCAATGAGAGATATCCCAGAGGTAATAATTCCATCGATAATTATTTATTGATTCCCAGTGATTAATTTTACACTATTTTAATCAACTATTTACAGACCATTAGTACATATTAATTTTTTTATTTTTAGAGATCTAACCAACACGCTCCCTTGATACTCCGTAAATTTCCTGAATTCTATGGTCAAGGCTTGCGAGAGAGACAGTATAAGTGACGAAGTTGCAGGTCATCTATACCGATTCAACGAGAGCAGATGGGCAGCGTTAGGCACTTAAAAAGCGAGGCACCATCGTCGCCGATGAAGTAGCTTGAATCTTTAGATTTGGATCGGGTTGCATCGAGAACCTGAAATACCGACCAAGCTATACATAGAATCCTTGCGCGGCGAAGCATCATCGGGCGCAAGGACGCGCCTTCGACGAGCCGACATTAAAAATATCTCGCCGTACGTCTTTTTTTAGGCCTTTGTCTTCGTTTATTTTTATGTGTTTTATTCGCGCGGCCACCTGCGCCGCGCCGCACTTGCGGTCGAAAACTTGACGCGAAGCGCGAGCTTTCGGTGGGGGGGGGGGGGAAGATAAAAAAAAAAAAAAATTACTCGATGCGATAAAAGTGCGAGCGCGCGAGCACTCTTGTTCTTATGGACGTCCGTTGGCTCATGGTTATTGTTCGGCTCGATGAGCGGACGGCGAAATGAGACACGCGCGTTTTCAAAATATATAGATTAATGTGTAAAATGGGAGCTGCAAGTTATAGAATTTGATTCTGAATCAGAACGAAAATTTTGGTCCACTTTGTATAAGGCGTTAGGTACCATTACAAGATGAACTAAAAAGCTTTCCTGAGATTTCTTTTTATACAACTGAGCTTATTGGAAAAAAATTACTTTGAATAATATTTAAATAATGATCGTTTAGAGGAGCTCGATTTTTTTTTTGTAAAAAATAAAAATGATAGAGCATTATAAAATTATCAATGGCCTCGTGGAGGGATAGAAAAACGATATTCTGTGGCTTGCAGCAGAATTCAGAACTGGGCTGACTTAAATTGAATGTCAAATCCAAATGAAATAATAACATTCGAGAAAGCGATCCACGTTAGAAGTCAAACCTCGTTCTATCTTTAAACGAGAGAAAAAAGTTACAGCGACACTTTGACAAATGACCGACGCAGTCGTCGTCTTAATTCGCGCAAATTAACAAAATTACGCGGCGCTGATGCGATTATAAATCGAAAGCTCCTCCACGCGTAAGCTCCTCGCGCGCGAAAATAAAAGGACGTCGCGGAAGTACGTATAATTGAGACGGCATTGTAATTTATGGGAAAATTTACGGCCGCGCGGATGCGTCGAGCCGAAGCGCCTCTGAAGTGTAATTCCCGGCGCGGTTACGTTGCGCACATTGCAGATCCACATATGCTTATGCGCGCGTATGATTATTGTATACAGTTATAGTATAAATGGCGTTTAATTTGCCGATAACCTGCGGAAGGACTTCTATTGAAGACTGTATAAGTTATACGTATAACGCGCAGAACTGCGTTTATACTCGAGATTGCGCCAAATTGTGACAATAATGCATCAATGCATCGGATTTAATATGATTGTTAAAATAATGTTTCATTTAAAATTTAGAACATATTGTATCCAGCATCATTATATTGACACGTTAAGAGGGTTATAAAATTTTCTTCTTCAAATTGCAACAGTTCCTCCATCGAAATACACAGGAGTCTTGAATTTAAGTTTTTATTTTTTCTTTTATACTTGATTTTCTAGAAGAGAATCTATCTGAAATTAGTAATTACGAACATAATAATTTATCACTTGTAAAAATTACGTATACTTATAACTATGTATATAATATATAAGACGTTGTATTGACGTAAGATTCTCGTCGATTTGGACAAACATAGTTTTAAGATTACATGGAATAATGATTAACGTATTTATGAATTTATGAAAATCATTATTTTGAATACATTATGATTTAAACAAATAAATTAAGTTGGAGAGGAAAATATATCCGTGTAATGTAATTATTCCCTTAAACAATAGAATATTCAAATTACGCAAGTATGAATCACATACTATTTTACTAATCTTCTTTTTCTTCTTTTTCATCTTCTTTTTTGTCTTCAGATTGATTTAAGGATAATTTATGTTTGAAAGTTATCGATACTTCATACGTTTTTTAAAAATTGGATTACAATATATTATATGATGTATGTTTCTGAGAGCTTTTTTATCATATCGAGATATCAAAGAATAAATAAAAACATTCATTAGAAAAATGGTTCTATATATTTTGTATTTGAGGGTCTGCATTATTTTTGTTTCTGTATAATCAGATCAAATTGATCTATCATTTTAAGGCTGATAAAGTTCGTCAATTTATTCACGAAGCGGTAAAAATCCAGTGAGAATCCAATATAAATTCGGAACTTCAGTCTGAATCCGGTAATTTTGTAGATCATATGTATCATCGTTTTTAGAGAAAAGTATTGCGTTCTAAAATTGTTTCTGTCCAAATATGTCTGGTATAGTTCTAGTCCTTTTTATCTATTATATAGATGTTTTTAGTTAGTGATACCTTGATCTACCAATTTACCCAATCGAATTATTTCAAGAATCTAAGGACAGAAAACACTTAAATATGCTGACAATTGGTCAGACAAATGTCTGTGAATTTTATTATTCAGAAATAATCAACAGGACCATTTTCTATTGACATGTCAATAAGAGTATGTAAATTAAAATTTTTCCAATTATCTGGATGGTAAAAATGTATAGGACGCATCACAATATATACTATCATCACTTACCATTGACTGCTCACGATGATTTATTTGTTTAGAAAGTTGAAAATAAAACACGCATGTTTTTCATAATCCATTCATTCAGCATTTGCGTAAATCCTTACGAGACAATTTATTAATAAATTTCATTACTAATATTGCTTTTAATTTTTGCCCAGTTCCGCTTTCTTCTTTCGATATTTTTTTAACTATTTTTACGCTGCATTCATATTTTCTACCAAAATCTCTTTAACAAGCATTTGGATAAAAAAAATTTGTCGCAAAAAATTCTGTCCAAGTTTCTTTATTAGACTTTTGTTTCGGTAGAACTTTTTTAAAATCGGGCCTGGTTATATATAATGCCTATTCTTTCAGATTAACTGAGATTCATCAAAACAACGGGCTCAATCGTTTTTTCTCTTGATGTTGCCTCGTTTTCTGCATTGTTCAACCAAAAGTTTTTATGCACGTCTTCGGAGCAAAAATTAACTACCCTCAATAATTATTATTGAAAATTATTAGGATGTAATAAAATAGCCGAGGGGCGTTAATAAATTTGATTTCTATATAATGGATATTGTAAGTAATAGCTTTCTACAATTTCTTAATAATTTCATGATTATCCTTTTAAAATCAGATTTATATTTCGATTGAATATTTAAATACCATTCTATATACTACATTATTTACTCTAAAAAACTATTTATAGTACAATTATATCAATTATATTTAATTAAAATACATAGATTGATATTAAATTTTCGTCAACGCAAATTTACAGTTGTATGTATATTAGTTTACATGAATTTAATTTGAATCGTCAGATTTTCTAAAAAAATCCGTTATTATACTACATTCATCAATGTTGTACAAGGTAAATACAAAATATTATATATAATTCATATATTTCTTAATCTAACTCTGCTTCTCATTTACTATTGTCTTCGATCGTCTTTCGTTGACGGATTATTCAGCAATGCCTTAAAAAGTAACAATTTGACTATCCATTATAAAGTACAAATCGAACAACCAACTAGATCACAAGCGATATTCAAAAACGCATATCCCCTTGAAAGGAACAATTGTATATCATGAAACTTTGATTAATTATATTTTTGTGGAGCACATAGTATGAACGGAAAATAAAAAAGCCAGGACGAATTTCTCGACAGTCGAGTCTCTCAAAGTATAATCTGAATGTCCCCATCATTTGATCGGGTCCATAGTATAAAGGAAAAGTGTGGGGATGGAGTATATATAATTTTGTTTCAGAAGTCTTTGAAGAAGAATCGAAGGCGTTCGAAACGTTGGACGACGTCCACTGATAATGAAGGTGGTGATAGTCAGAGTATCCTTTACTAACGGTAGTATTTGGATTAATTTTTATTCATATGTAATAATGATTTTACGGAGGTGACTATCAACAAGGACTGTCTTGATGATCATTTGACTGTCATTATTTAATTATTTAATTATAAATATATTATTTTCTGCGACTGCATGGCCGATCAAAATATTTGTTAATTCAGCTTACGACCGTCGACGTTACGTACAGTCTTACAGTAATCGTACTATTTGCAATTCTTTTATTTCGTTGAAATATTTCACTTGAAAAATTACTTGATCAGCTTCAACGTTAATTCCTTACTATACGTAATTCTATATACGCCAATTTTGTATGATTCATTTGGATTGTGTATACACATATACAATACAATATAAGCATATAATAGTATAGTATCTTAAACATATAATTACACTGAAATAAAAGACTTTAACAAAATTTATTGTTGCACTGTTGTCTCGCTGAATTATTTTCCTATTATGCTAAAAAGGCACAAAACAATAGATATAAGCATTATCGTTGCATTAATTTAATTAGTGTTCAATTCATTACTTTGCAGTATATATGACTCATTTACGAATAATTTTTTTACGCATTCAGCTTCCGTATTTATGACTCCGAAGCGGAATGAATCTTTAAAGATACGTAAAAATGACATAGAATAATTTATAATAATAAATTGTTATTCCAGGTTATTTTATATACATATATACGATCCCGCTTTGCTCGAAATGTTAAAAAATTACGTTAAATTTAAAAATATGACATGCATTGCGCAATTGGCAATAATATGTAACGTAGAGAATCGTCTATAAATATTTTCATGTTCTTGAAAAACAATTTTCTACAAAAAAAAAGAAGAAGAAGAGAATGGAAAAATTTATAATCCACGCGACGAATGTTTGTAAAATATATTTCAAACTCGTGTACTTCGCAAAAATATTTTTGTGAAGTTATTGCAAAAAATTTACGAATATTTCGAGTTGGGCTTGAAATTCAATAACATGCTTCCATAAACTGACATAAATCACCAAAGACTTTCAGTCCAACTCTAATCAATTATTTTATCCACTCGTAATAAATAAGTGTAACAGTTGTCATCGCCAGATGGATTCCTCCGCACCGTTCTCCAATTCGATCGCGTTCATCTATATATGCACACCCACGAGCATATAAACACACACAAACATGCACACACCCAGATATTATATATATATGTATATCATACATCCGGAAATTCTTCTAAAACGACGACCGCATCAGTCCCCTCCCCCTCGCGCCGAGCGCGAATATTTAACAGACGACTCGTTGGCAGCCGCTCTCCTCTCCCCGCGTACATAAATGCGCGCATGACTTTCACCTTTCACATAAATAATCCAATATAATATACGAACGCGCGTTAACCTCCAATCGCGAGACAAAGGGCAGGAAGTGGAAATTTAACGCAGCGAAGGAGAGATGAAAGAGAGAAAGAGACCGAGTGCTCTCATTGCTTGTACATGTATATATATATATATATATATATATATATATATATATATATATATATATATATATATATAGTTGTCTGAACGCTTGCTCGCCTTTTCGGAATATGCTAATATACATATATATATATATATATATATATATATATATATATATATGCCCCCCGCGCGCGTACGCGTGTATGTATATGTGCACGTATATATCTACATGTATATCATATAAGTAGTGTTGGTCGAGCATAAGTAGGCCGTGACAATTTTTGACGACTCCATGGTCGCGCGCCTGAGTACTTTCGAGGACGCCGGGCGGCCGATACGCTGAGCCAGGGCCTTTCATGCGGACTGGAGATAGCGAGAGGAAGAAGAGAGAGAGAGAGAGAGAGAGAGAGAGAGAGAGAGAGAGAGAGAGAGAGAGAGAGAGAGAGAGAGAGAACGCACAAGGAGAGTCCATCAACATCATCAGCACCTCCGTTACATATACATATAACGAATCCGTGTATATAATATATTGGACTTCCGGACCGGATGGGCGAGTCTGCGTATATATAGATGTGTATACAAGTGCGTAATGTGATTTTGCGAAGCCTTGTTGATATGTGTGTGTGTGTGTGTGTGTGTGTGTGTGTGTGTTATATTGCTAAGAATCTCTAATGAAATAAATCTATTAGTTACGAAAGAGAATAAAGTACTTTATTAAATTAATAAAGGGTATAATTTTTCTCAACTATATAAAATAAAACATCGTTAAAATTCTATTTGAGATATTTAGCAGAAAAGGTTTGACTAGTTTTTTTGTCTCATAAATAGCGTATTCTAAGAGTATAATCGTAATGGTCTAGATGTCAGAACATTCCAATATATATATATATATATATATATATATATATATATATATATATATATATATAATTAAAGTACTTGAATAATTCCACAAGTTTTGCGATGTAAGACATCGACAATATTTATCTCAACCACGATTAAGTCAAATGTGAGATTTTCTTTCCAAGGCATGTGCAAGAAATAATTTTTATTTTTGAAGAATAAGTTAAAATTATTAGCTGAAGTACATACTATTTGTACGTTTCGCCCTCAGTTATCTGCTGGGCTCGTCAGTAGGACGGCAGGTAACCAATTCCTAAACGTACAATGCTTACTAAAATCAATGAGAAGTCAGAATATAAAGACGATAAAATTATCTGTGGGAGAAGCATATTATGTTAAACTGCTGGATTTCAAATAATGAATTGTACATATCTTAGAAACTTATATAGCGACTTTTTGTTCATTCAGCTATTAACAAAAGGATAATTTTAATTAAGTTCCACTAAGCGATATAGCGCATCTAAAAGTATCCTGATATATATTGATAAATTAACTGCATTTGGTTTGATTATTAACTGAACAACCGATTATTCTTGACTTGCTGATTTATGATCATTAAATAAAACGTAGTAAGCAAAATATGAAACTGTGTGGAGCACTTAAAGAGACAAAATTAATTAAAGAAGTTTAGAAAAATCACCGAAAAGTTGAAGTTGCGATATAAATTTGCATAACCATGCAGAAAGTTCTATTCACAATTTGTTCCAAATAATTTCCAACGCCCATAAAGTCTTGACCTCCGCAAAAATTTACAGTAACGTGTAAAATTATCTGGACTCCTCATCTCATGAATATTATAATAAAATAATAAATGCTGTACGTATTTATAGTTCAACCAAAAGCTTTGGCTAATTTCATAAATCTCGAAAATATGCCTTTATCTTGAATGATAACCGGAATCGTTGTAGCCGCAGCACCGAATGGAAACTCATCATTACAGCATTACTTATTCAGAAGAAAACGATTATTTAAAGAAAATCTATGGCTTTAAAGGTGAATAGCCTGTCATACGATAAATTTCAGTTAAGATATAGCACAAAGATTAATATAATCCTTTATAGGTAAAAGCAGTATTTAGGAAAAATATGTCGTTACTTCTGGAATGATTACAGAGGTCTCCAGCTTCGTCTCGCGAGGCAGAAAAAAGTTTTCGAGCTTTACGCCGATTAAAATCTTCTCTCTACTAGAAGTACAATATTTGCAAGAATGCCTAGATAGCTTAGCAGTACGTCACGTGTACGAAAATATTTTAGATAATGATACCGTAAAATGAATTGAGACAGCAGGTTATTGGAAAATTTGGGCGCTGTCTGGCTGAGACGAGGTGTTAAACCATTGTATTTATGCGTAAAGGACTGGCATGATTCGTAATTTCATTTTGAAAGCTATATATGTACAAAAGTTGAGTTGCGTAATTTTTCACCAATATAATCATGCGTTGTTTTACTAAGTGCAATAGAGTCTGTGAATTCTGCTAATATTCATCATGGTAATTGTATTGTGCTATATTCTTAGAGTCTCGTAAAACATGAATTACGGCATCGCTCGCTGCTTCCGATATTAGTTCTCTGTTGGTATTCGAATTTGCGCTCATATACTTAATAATATACATTAGTTCTTTATTGTCCAGAATTCTACTATACATACATATATATATATATATATATATATATATATATATATATATATATATATATATGAGAAAGTAGGTTATATGTAATTTTGATCGGATTTTCTAAAGAGATTTTCTAATTTGTGATATTATATAGGATAACTTTGAGAGAAATTAGATTAAAAAAAAAAAAATTAATAAAATTCAAAAACTAACAAACTATAATTCCACAACACGATGTATTTTACGAGTAATTGGCGCTATTTCACGTCAGCTCGATTGCCATTATAATTTGCATCATGCGCCGTCCTCGACGTCGTCGGCTGAAAATTTTGTATGTAAAAGTCGGAAGGAAAAGCCGCGCGAATTACGTCAAAACGCAACGCAAACGGCAAGGAATTTATTCGATATGTGTATCCATATATATGTAGTTATATACTTACGGACGTCCAGAAAAATTGTGCCGTCCTTGTCCCGGTGACACACAGAAATCCGATAGAGCTAATCCCACTACTATATATATATATATATATATATATATATATATATATATATATATATATATTACAACGATGGACATATATAAGTAATAACGAGCTGCACTCTGGCCGTGAAGTTAATAATAACAGTATCAGCTTTTTCCGTTCGCTATACAAAGTCCTTTAATTTTACATAAGATTAGTCCTTCGCGAAGTCCAGATGTTTGTATACGAGAAGTGTGTATTTGTTTCAGGCTCCTCCGTCACAAATGATTCGAGTCGAGTAGTTTCGTGCTGAAATCTATAACAATAATTACAATAACATGTGCAATGGTAATACTGTAACGGTGCATATGTTGGTATTGGAAGAGAAGAAAAGAGTGCGATGTATTTTTTTTTTTGTTAGACTACAAAATATCTATATTTTGAAAGAGATTAATGGAGAGCGTTAATTACTCAGTTAGACGTTTGCGTTTATTACATACCGTTGAGCTGACTGGCTAACGTAAAACGGAAGAAAATTACATATACAATGCGAATTACTTACAGACAATAATTCCATTAGCATTGAGATAATTCATTCGTATTCCGTTCAGTATTGTAGTTAATTTGTTTCACAAGCATACATTGTATCGCTTTATCAATCTATCCAGAATTTCACTCTCGGGCCAAGAAATGCAGCATTATTCAATAATTATAGTCATCATTAATTATTTAATAAATAGAATGGGAAATATTGCAATCTTCAAATGTGTCCGAATGTATTTAGATCTGGTTATATTTGGGATTTGCCGCCGATTCTTTTTAATATAATTACAAGGCAAAGTAATAGACGTGAATAATCTTCAATCTATTCAAATCCGAAGTAGCCGAAAATTTATAAAAGTTTCTTTATTTCACGATCGATTAATCAAAATCAGTATACAAACAATTATAAAATATATCCAAATGTACTTAGATGTATCTATATATATTGGAATTGAAATGATCTTGCGAATTATTTTTTTTTTGCGCCGTATTAAAAAATTCTTAGTTCTGTATTATTTAATGCTTTAGCATTTATACTTAACTTACTTGCCACATTGTACAATATCGATGCTCATTTTCATAAATTTATGTATCAAATCTAACGAACTTCTGCTCTGTTTGGTAAAATTACATGAAATTGTTTGGCTATCTGAAGCTTTCAATATAATTTCAAGGCATTTCATTTTGCAAATAAATTTAAAGTAAAGAATAATTTTTCGAGTACAGTATGGCTCGACGCGAATCTACAATGAATAAGACTTACGATTTATTTCATTACTATTATTTCATCGTTATTTTCAGTTACCTATAATATACATTTCTTTTACAGGCCTAATTTTAACGCGTTTGGTGTTTTGATTTTATTGAATTTCGTATATTACATCTAACCAAAACCAGCCAAAGCTTAACCATATTAGTAGCGTTAGCCATACATTCTTCTTTTATTACAGCATTTGCTGTGATTTTTCGCATTGATTAGTTCGGTCATATTAATTACTTCCGCTCACTTTCGATAACAGCGCATACGATATTTAAGTTACCAATAAATTTACCAATAATTCCACACTTTTCAGTGATAATGAAACCGACCAATTGGATAGCTCTTTCTTCCAAAACTGTGTCCAGCGTATAAATTATCATTGGACAATTTGAAGCATAGTGCTCAACTGTTTTAGGCATCGATCCAAACTTCTCTCTATCCATAGGATTATATATATTGTAGAATTCGTTAGTAATGGTAAATGAATCGTGTTATATTTATTTTAAAAATTGGACGGTGTCCTCCCTATGCAATATGTTCCGGTCTTCTAAGAGCATTAACTATTCTAGACATAAACGTTGGTAGACTATTACACGAAGCTGACTTTGGGCGGAAAATACAAGATGAATTTTGTTAAATATAACTTCGCAATAAATTTTGCAATTAATTTGTTATATAATATAATTTGATATATTTAATTTTACTCTGAAATCATCGAAAAGACACTATTACCATTTTTTCCAAACACAAATACGAGTTATTTATAATTTATTACTTCATTGACTGGACTCTTTTATTTGACAACTCCGCGTAAAATAAATGTTGAGATTATGAGACATTTGGACGATTGAGTAAAGCAAGAAGGTAATGTCTAATGAGATACACATTGAAAGGTACTATATGTTTTGTGAATTGTTTATCTTACCTTAGTGGAGAAGGATAATTTTTTCCTCTATAGCCTGAAAATTGCTTTTTCAAAAGACAGATTAGTCGTTGATGGCTATTGAATAAAACATTTAATAACACAACGACCAAGCTGATGATGCAAATTTTTTTCAGAAATAAGAAAAAAAAGCAGGTAATATACATCCTCGCAAAAAGAATCTGAGCAATTAGTCCTCCGTCACTTGTACTACTGCATAGACTTGATTCCAATGCTTATGTAAAACATGTAATGAAATATTCATTGATTCTCTTATACTGTCCGGAACCGCTTCGCTACAATAATAATCGGTATCGCTGTCTAAACTTATTTCTCATTGTTGGCTTATTTAGGTTTTGCCAAAATAATGTGTTAAAAACCACTTGAGAAAAATGAACAGCCGTAAAATACTAATGTACATGTAATATTGTCCACGTGGTTTGAGACAGGTCTACGTTGCGACGCTATGAGAAAGGTGCATCGCAGATATTTTTCTAATTTGCCTTGCGTCTCGACATTTTTGATACTTCTACGTAGCGAACATTTATGTGCTGATTGTTCAGATGCCTAAAATTTTCAGATTAGTTTTCTATAATGATGCAGGTGCTCAGAACTCTTCAGTTTGATACTTTTGGCATAGTTAGTCTTTTAATCCTCGTATCTATTTTATTAGTATATCTTGAATCTGATATTTTACCTCCTAATAATCCATGCCATGCTATATGTAAAATTCAAAGATCAATTTTCTTAATAAATCGATAAAATTTTCACAAAAGACATAAGATTTTTCATCAGCTAGCGCCAGTAGAGCTAAATAGAATTTTAAAATTTTTACTCTTTAATAACTTTACTTTCCTGCAATCAGCAAATGATCCATATGGGTGGTGTATATATATATATATATATATATATATATATATATATATATACATATATATTCAGTTCTACATTGCATTTAGATATTGATATACTATTTCAAATAGATAACGGTTGCCATAGTAACACAACGAAATAATATTAGTACGTCTAATGCAAAATTTGAAATTTGATTTGAGTTTTTTAATGGTAAGGCACTCGTCCTTTCCCCGATGCATATCCCTCTGCATTACCCTGGCCGATTAATAATGCACATGCTGTACAGCGCAGTGTGCGATATACGTAGAATAAATCGTCCCTTGTAGCACGGCGTTTAGAGCTAACTTCAAAATGTGCTGTAAATAACGATTTATGACACTAGCGTCATAATGTACCATTATTTACTTACTTTAATGTTGAGCATATAATAGCCACTGCGCCTACTGGCGTTATTCAGATTTTATACGGCGTTGTCCTTACCGCCCCTATTTCACGCACGCACACACACCTATAATACTTATGCCGCCCTGCACCGCAGTGTCGTTCTTAGCACCGTATGAATAAAGCGCCTCCTATATATATACACACATCATACGGGCGATGAGGGGCAAAGGGACGGAGACGCATATAAGAGGCTGCGTGTGCGCGCGGCCTCCGCGGAGTGCATCAGCCCATCATAATACATATATATATATATATATATATATATATATATATATATATATATATATATATATCTAGCGACGAAGACGCGCGCTTCGTCAATATTCTGACCCTGACTTTATTTACGTTCCTTCGAGCCGCTCGCTTGCCTCAGTTTCAGACGCGCGGCGTTTTATATGGTACGCGCGCATAATGCGCGGCATGTGTTCCGCCGCGGCTGCTGCGTTGTCATGCGTGCAGGCACTATATAAACCGCGCGGCGTCGCGCTCGCCCCGCGCGTAGTTAAACGAGCGAGAAAGGTTAAAAGAGAAAGACGCGCGGTGCGCGCACGATGCGCGCGTTGAGCTTGAAGACGTGTATATATATATATATATATATATATATATATATATATACCCCGCTCATCGCCGCGAGGCCTCCCTCTCTTTTGTCCGCGAAGTGGTCTGCTTGCAAATCTCCCGGAACGAGGGGGACGGGGGGAAGAGACGGATAGAGAGTAAGAGAGAAAGAGGGATTTCGACCTTCCGAGCGCCGCGTACTCCTTTCTCGGTATCGCGCTCGCGGTCACATCACTCCCCTTCACTTTCTCCGGAAAGAAACTTTTGCCGAAAGAGAGCGTTATTGAGCGCGCGCGCGGATGTGTGCCGCCCTACTGATGGCCCGGCGAGAGCGCGGTAGGCAGAAAGAGGTCCACCTACACACACACACACACACACACACTCACTCACTCACTCACTCACGCACATGCGAATGAGGGTTCTTTTTAAGTATCATATTGGCGATATTCGGAAAATTGTAATTATATATTTATAATTTATATAAGCGATGCTGACGTGATCGTAACGTTTGCAGCAATATTATTGGTGAAACCCATAAAAGCATATATAACTTCTAACAAATCTCTATTCTATACTTTGTTAATTAATAGAATTGCAAACGATATATATATATATATATATATATATATATATATATATATATATATATATAAATTTACGACTTCCGACGATCAAAAGACCATATTTTATGTACTATCGCGCAGCTCCGAAAATATCGACCTACAAACCCCGACATGCGTGTATAATAGACCGTCGCGTTGGCCCCTCGGCCGCGAAACACAGATACACAAATAAGAGGGATACCACAGAGGAGCTCGGACAACGCACTTACGCACTTCGTTCCACCTTAATGTCGATCCGCGTAGCAGCCGGAAATCCTTGACCCCGTGGCCGGACGACGGGATGCCCGTATCAAATTCAATCCGGATCGGCGGCGCGACCGCCAAGCATTGCCTTAATGTCGCTCGGCGTCGGCTGCGATTATCATCGGGGCATTCTCTTAGGGGCGCGTTGCAGCCGTCGGCCGCGGACTGTGCCTCGGCCACCCTTCGTGCCAGAGACGAGTCGTCCACGATGACCGATGCTACGGGATTACGAGTCAGGACGAGGCTTTCCTTCCACAATTCCTCGTGGCCGTTATCCGCAACGATCGAAATTAGTGTATTTGGTTTGACCTCGACTGTGTTTATATGTATATAATACAGGGTGTCCCAAAAATAATTGTTCACACTAGACTTTCGGTAATGATCGGGGGAAAGCGGTTCGCAAGGGTTGAATACAGTTTTGCACAGTTTCAAAGAGTGTTCGCGTTACATGCCAGTACTAATCAGCCAATGAGCAAATGCTATTACGGCTCTGGATCGAGAGGCATGGAAATTGCCTTGAACGTAAAGAGAAGAGAGTGGAGACTTTTAATGTAATCTGAAGAACAATGGGAGGAGTTTCTGGACTCGGGGAGGAGAAGGATCAGTTGTTTATTTGCAATAATTTTACCGCCGATTTCCTTACTGTATGATTAATACAAATAATATAATTGATAAACCATCAAATACGTATGATTTATATACTTAAAAAATTTCAATCTAGAATAAGGATATGTGCATTTAGAAACCATTACAGGTCTTTACCTCGATTATCTGATTCTTCCCATTATTCTGCAGATTACGCTCAAAGTCCATTTTTTCAATTTCCTTGCCTTTGGATGAGGAGCCAAATTAGAGTTTGCTCATTGACTGATGAATCTTGGTAGAGAAGGATTCTGAAGCATTCCTTAATTGCTCCTTCTTACAGAGAACGAAAGGATTTATGAAAAGCTACTGAACTAATATTGTAAAACAATATCATGTAAGACTTTGTAAAATTTTTAAAAAATTTCTGGAGGGGTTCTCATAGGATTTTTGAAAAAATATTTGTTCATTAACCTAGTCCTCTCGGAAGGAATTTCGAAAAAATTTCGAAAAAACTAACATAAATGTTTTCTAAACAAATTTAAGAAAGAATTCTAAATTATCACGAACGAATTTAAGAATTCGTTTGGAAAGGATTTGTGAAAAAATGTTCTGTCATTAACTGAGTATTTTTTCCAAGATTCTTTCAGGAACCTTTGTGAAAAGATTAATCAACAAGAAAACAATAATTATTTCTGTAGGATATTTATGAATTCGACTATACTTTCAGAATTATTTCGTCGAAAGTCCGTAAAAATAATATGAGAATTATTTTCGTTATTTAATTATTTCGTTAATTAGAATCGTTTCTTTACAAAGCAATTATTCTTTCAGAATTCTTTTCAAAAAGCTTTTTAAAATGTTCACCTGCAGACTTTTTTCATGTGAAAGATAATTTTATTAAAGTATTCCTTCAGAATCCTTTTTCTGAGAATATTCTAAAGGGATATATGAGAATTGTTTTTGATGTTATTCTTTCAAAAGTCATTATTCAATTTAGTCATACAGATTACTGTAACGATGGCGTACAATAAAAATCAATAATGTTAATGTGTAGACGTAAATTCAAAAAAATGTAGAAGTGAACGAACTGTGCAGCATGGTTGTAAGCTCAGATATCAGCTATAATCGCACGAAGGGGGGGTGTCATTAATGGCAGCTCAAAGAACAAACATTTCAGGCCCTCTCCGTATTTCCTTCGCCGTGCTCTTATATAGTTTTCTAGTAATTGTCTATAATATATTCGTAGGAATATAATTTTATTAATTTTCTTAGAATTGAATATCTATTAGAGAAAGACAGAGGCGCGACGAAAATCTTCCCTGTAAGAATTCTGAAAGAATTGCCATATGTTTTTAGAATCATTTTGGTCAAAGAATACTTAAAGAATGCTTTCTAAAAGAATACGAGAATCCATTAGGAATTTGAAGTCCACAATGTAAGTAAAGATTCGTAGCCCCCGAGCGAACTATATATATTAATTTATTGACGTTGAAAATAGGTTTTTCATTTCATCAACTAGAAATGTCAGTGGAAAAAAAATTGTGTTTTTATTGTACATTTTCAGGTATACCACTTAGACCACAGGATCATTAGTTTCATCTTCAAATTAACGTACGAACTGTCATTAGCGCGTCGACTACACGTGGAGGTTTGTAATGATTTGTTACGTCAGGATATTCTTTAGTTGCTTCATTGTAGCATGACGCGTTGGCTGACTGTCAACCTATTGATTTAGTTTGGCAGTTTGCGCGTTTACGGATTTCATCATGTGCGTACATTTATTCCTCTCCTGTTCCAGTGTCATAATCGGATTCGTGAACTTTTTTCCATGGAAAAATCCTTTTAAGTTTCTATCATAAAAGGGATTCTTGTTTCTTTACGGGAAGCTTTCAATAAAATAATTCTGAATGATTATGAGAAATCATTTAAAGAATCTTTTTCTTTAATTCTTTCTGAAATGTGGTGCTACAATTCTATGTAATCATTTTCAAAAATCTTTTCAGCATCCTTCCGTGCTGCGCGCGATTATCTACGCGTAGAGATCTGCTCTCGGAACTGCTTTTTAACGGCATACGATGCGGGCTCCGGGACAAAATACCCGGCATTAAAATCTCGCGAAGTGACACAAAACAATCCCAGAAAGAGGAGAAGACTCGATAGCCTCTTTAAACTGTCGTCGTATATATAGTCTAAAGATCGCGCGCGAGACCGGTTCACCCTGAAAGTGTTTTTCATATATATATATATACATGTAGAACGGTAAATATTTTTAAAAGTGCTCCCGCGTAATCGCGTACCTATATATAATATAGAATTCCGTCTTCATCAATGATGAAACCACATCTTTACACGTATATTTTTGGAATGCGCGATAAAGAATCGCTCGTTGCGCAACCTGCATCGTTGAGGCAACGCTATATATATGTACACATACAGACGATTTTTCCATAAGGTTGGCAGGCGGAAACGACCGCGCTGCCGGTTCGATTAGTGACGGGCGCCGCGCCGCATCACGAATTCATCGATCCACTTAGAATCGGAAGCGATAATCGTGCGCGCGCGCGTCAGCGATTGTTCAATGTCGCGACGCGCGTCACACGAATCATCGCCCGTCGATACACACACACACACACACACACACACACACACACACACACACACACACAGCCCATTGACTCGCCTTTCTCGCGACGACCTCCTTTTTTTCGGCCGAAGATCCGCTGTACGCAGAATAACGCCTGGCGCGAGATCCTGTGGGCCGCGATGAAAACATCGCCCATGCCCCGATGATGCCGGTCACAAAGGGAGAGCTCGGCCGCTGTTGTGGCAAATACTTTCCGCTATATGTACGTACATACGTACGTATGTATGCATGTATGTATGTATGTATGTATTTATGTATGTATACATACATACATATAATACGGGAAAAAACGGCGCGTCGCGCCGTTGAACGCTCGCTATAGCCCGCCATGTATACGCGGGAGGGCCTTGAACGACGCGCGGGCCGCGGGCGACGGCCTTGACTCGGCCCGGCGCCGCGACATCGTCGCCCAGTGCGAAGCCTAATGGCCATATGCGCGCATATACATTACTGTACGGCGGCTCTAGACAGTCGCGAGTCGCATCTATATTATAAATTATATCCTGAGGTTTTGTCGTTTATTTTTTTTTTTTTTGGAAGCGCATGCAGAATAACTGCAGAATTATTTATAACGTATATTTGTACCGTTTCAGTTTGTACAGAGTATGAGCAAGAAAGATAAATTGAAAATTGAATTTTGATTATACAGGCCAAGAACTGGATGATCCTAGCATACTACAGTAAGAAATAAGCATAAAGTCCTAATAATCATGAGATGAGATCTACATGTAATAAAAATACAATAAATTAATAAATATTTTTTTATTGGTCTTACAGTCCAATCAATTCCATCCAAAAATAAAATAAAATAAAAATAAAAATAAAATAAAAATAAAAAATAAAAATAATAATAAAAAATAAAAAATAAGAAATAAAAAATAAAAAATAATAAAAATAAAATAAAAAAAAATAAAAATTAAAAATAAAAATTAATTAAAAATTAAATTAAAATTATAATGACAGTCAGACTGTCCTTGTTTACATTCACCCCCGTAGCCTAATCTGAAAATAAAATATTAGCTGAAAAAATTCTTTGTTAGTAAAGGGCAGTCTGACTGTCCCCAACACCCTTACCTAATTGAAGACTTGTCCAACGTTTCGAGCTCGCTACGGCTCCTCATCAGGGACTGGAGTCACAGTCAGACTGCACTTTACTAACAAAGAATTTTTTCAGCTAATATTTTATTTTCAGATTAGTCTACGGGGGCGAATGTAAACAAGGACAGTCTGACTGTCATTCTAATTTTAATTTAATTTTTAATTTAATTTTTATTTTTAATTTTTATTTTTTTATTTTATTTTTATTATTTTTTATTTTTTATTTCTTATTTTTTATTTTTTATTATTATTTTTATTTTTTATTTTTATTTAAATTTTATTTTTTATAATGAGGACTGAAGATAAAAAAATATTTATAATTTGTATAAACAATCTAAAAACATAACCATAATAACGCATTATAAAAGTACTAAATATGAGAAGAGAGAAAAAATAGAGAACAAATCTACAAATCAAACAACAAAATTCAACTAGAAGGTGATAATTAAAAATTAAACAACAAATATATACATTTAGCAATAAAAAATAAGATTAACGCGACGGAGTATAAAAATGTAACAAATTCGATTAAAAGTACTCGTAAAATAGGAATAAAACTGTCAATGCAATAAAACATAATAAATATAATGATAAATTACATAAAATAGCTATGAGAACAATCGATTTGAATAAAATACAATAAAACATAGTTTTCAAATATCATTTATGAGGAAATATTTAAATAAATAATACTTAAGCCAGGACATCATATATAAGTTGCATAAATCATAGCGTAAAGGATTATTTTAAACACTATTATAACGCAATACATTTAGTTCAAGGGATGAACCTCTTTTCCAGCCTGAATTATCGACATCTTTAAATACTAAATAAGTAAAAAAATATTTAGGTACTTGTGAAAGCAAAATTTTACCTACAAAACTAGTAATTGAGTATTGAGTATTTTCTGCTTGGGCTGGAAATGTAAAATATTATTTGCTTTATAGTTAGATGTTCATAGGCTCTGGTATCGGTGGCGAAGCGAATACCAAAATATGTTCGCCGTTTGAGTTTAGTTATCTGCTCTTTAGATGAATCCAAGAAGACACCTACGCAATAATAAAAGCATGGAAATGACAGGGATTTTATAAGAATTCTCCTGATCGGACGTGATAAAAACCCTTAATGTTTGCGGGTATATAGTCCAGTCATTAAAACAGTGTCATTAAGAAAAACAGGAGGCAATTAATGATTTTTCAGACTATCTATTAAAACCCTCGATCCAATCAAAATTGCCTGTGCCTTTTCTGAATGAATTGGCCTAAAATTATCAAGCACCCTTTTAAGGATATTTTTCAAATCGGTATTGATTTGAATCTGAACTAACTATCTGAATACAGGCGATAGTTACAATATCGGAGAACTGCAGGTAAATCACTAATCAAAAAAATTCTACCTTGAGGAACCTCCGAACTTCTGCACAATGCGGCAGAAGAGCTTCTATCAAGTAAAAATACTGTACGATATCTGCAAGTTAAAAGAGTCCATCCCAGTATTAGCCGAAGGAGATAATTCGTAAAGTATCAATTTCGCGATTAATATGCGAATCAAAGGCTTTTGAGAAATCCATGGCTACTAACACGGAGATACAGTAATTGTCTATGGCAAGCTGGAAACCATCGACCAATTTTATAAGTGAACTGTGAGTTCTATAACTCGCTCCAAAACCCAATTGATTTAATATTAAAATGCTTTTATTGCTAACAAAATCTTCGATTTTCATCGCTGCGAAAAAAATTCGAAGATTTTAGACGAACAGCAAAGAATGTTAATTAGTATAATGTCTTATAAAGTATGGAGGCAGCTATGCATTTTGGTAATGGACGCACTAAGGTCCTCTGATAGGAAGTAGAAGAAGCACAGATTTCAAAGTAGAAATTCAAAAATATTCATTAGAAGAAGAAAAATAACTGGTATAAGCAATCTTGTAAATAAAGCAACAGAATATTATCAGATCCAAGAGCATTGGAACGAAAATTAAAAAATGCTATATCTATATCAGATTGATCAATGTGTTTAAGATAAAAAAACTTGCTATCAAAGCCAAAAATAATAGAAGGAAAATTCTAATCCATTAAATGTAACATTACATTTATTGAAAATTTTATTTGAAGTTTCATCTGGACAATTTAATATATAAAGCCCAATCAATATCTGGACCATAAAAAATAGGTCTACTATAATCCAATAGATTTTCTCTCTCTTTCTCTTCGCATTGTCAATTTCTTCATCGAATTTCTTTTGAAGTCGGGGGAATAATGAGATCAATGTATGGCATCTCCTTAAAACTCCTAGGAACAAGAACAATTTCAGATGCCATTGAATCTTAATTCCACAACTTATCTATTCGTAAATTTTCTTTTTCTTATTTATAAATCCAGCAATATATCCAACGCTGCTGCTTTAAAATTCCATTCTCCGCGTTTTTGTAGTATAGTTAGGCATTTTCACAGTAGCATCAATTTGTTGCCTATAAAAATTGTTTAAAGACCATTCTGTTAAGATGAGCCGGACGATATAAACTGTTTTAATGCGATTTTTTGAGTTACAGGCCAGCCGAGATCTAATGCCAATTAGACGACGCGCATACTCGTCAATTCCAACGACCGCGGGAAAAGTATATCCCCCTCAGACCCTCCCCTATCAACTCGCGCGTGCCGCGTTCAGGAATAGATCGTTACAATAGGCGCGGCTTCGCCGATGACGCAGACCGACCGAAATAAATCGATCCAAACGCCGGACGGACCGCTTATTATTACTCTATACTTGCTGCTCGTCACGCTCGTTTCCGGCACGAGGACGGATTGCGGACTCGGTTTCGCGAGCCACTACGGTACGCACGTGTAGAAGAGAGTCTCTCTACCCCCCCTCTCTCTCTCTCTCGGCGCGCGGGCGTGCTCTTCGGATTTTAAATGGCCATTTTCACGCCTCCCCGGACCCGGTATTTTACAGGTCCTCTTCACCGCTGCACGGATGCTTATCGATTCTGCAATGCTGCCTGAAAAAACTGACGGCCGAATCACCGCGGTGATAATCCATTCGAGTAGCGTCGTCATCGCCCTCG
Organism: Sycobia sp. Sy_11; assembly: GCA_018907035.1. NCBI lineage: Eukaryota > Metazoa > Arthropoda > Insecta > Hymenoptera > Epichrysomallidae > Sycobia > Sycobia sp. Sy_11. The sequence continues at coordinate 1,337,825 of JACCIC010000019.1, forward strand.
GGCGGCTCTGCTTCGCGATGCATTGAACCCGATATTGAATCTTAAGCGTGTAGTTTATATACACTGTTACGTCGCAAGAATTAACGCATCAGCTATGAAGAACGATGATTGAATTGCTCGTGCTTAAACGATCTTATTTTATTCGAAAGCAATTTTATTTATTTATTATTTTCAAAAGAAATGTCGAAAGTTGCTGTGTTGTTTCATCCTGTGATGTGATTTGCCACGAATCAGAATCCCAAAGGAAGCGATCTTAAAATCCAGGGTCTTGTTTCGAAGCTTAATATAGTAGAAAAAATTTTGAAACATTCACTGGAGTGCGTGGTTTTGTTTTCTCAAAAAGTCGAATAAACGTCTAAATTTTTCGTTGATTGGAAAAAACGGATTGTTACCATTTTTTTTTTTTGTTATTTTTACACAGTCTTTTCAAAAAACATGACGAAAGTTGTGTATCGATTCTCAAAATTTACACTTCGCAACTTGGAAGATTTTTTCTTATCCAAGTACAGTTATTCTTTAGCGATTCTGAATAATATTTTTGAATATCTAACACAACTGGTCCTGCCTTTATGTCTAAAATAATGTTCGATTTTATATGACACAAAACGTTGAAAATTTTGATAATAAAAAACAAGATTTTGAATGTTTTTTTTTTTTACTTATTTTCAAAAATAATTTATCATTATATAGCAATGATGTATTACTCAAACCGTATTTTTTCGACGTTAAAAATTAAAGTTTTACCTTCAGAACGTTTTGTTGGCAATTGCTGAAAAAAAAAATCTATGCCCGTAACAAGTGTGAAATATCACATAGCGCGCATCTGTACGAAATAGAAAAAGAGTTGTACTTTTTATATACTTTTTATATATCTTGTACAAAATTGCGAAACGAAAATCATTCAGGTGCCTCATTGTCTTGAATTTCATGATCACCTAATTTTAACTTGCGACTGATCAAAAATCTAACTCTGACCCCGCAAGACCGCGTTCTACGGCTGAATAAATGTTTTTGAAAATTCAGAATTTTTTTAACGCTGATTACAGGTAATGAATTTATTTTGAATAAAATAGGAGGCAAAACAGTAAGTACGGCAAAAAAATATTAAACTGACAAATAATAAAGTTAAAAGGCAATCCTTTTTGTCAATTGAAGTCGTGAAAGTAAAAAGATAAGGAAAACAAAGCCTTAAGCTCCAATGTAAATTAACTTTCAATTGAGAACGATCTATGTGCACTTACCGTGTACCTATATATCCGTGATCCAACTGCAATAGTTCTAAATGATTTTCTGTAACGCTCGCACTGAAATAAAAAGTGCAAACTTTCACGCTTTCATCGCGCGCCACCTAAAAAGCGTAGATTTCGTTCTGTATCTGAAAAGCGAGCGGAACTCCGGATAATTTTACCGCCTCGCCTTTTCGCATCGCGGTTTCGCAGCGATTTTACAATGGCTACAGAGAGGAAGCGTTAAGGCCCATAAAATATTGAGACAAAGTGCTTTATTGTTTGCAGGCTTCGCACAAAAATAATTATTGGCTCGATAGTAAACTACGTAAATTAATAACTTATATTAATAACTTATATTATTAGTAACTTATAAAATTATAATTTATATTATTATTAACTTTAAAGTAACAACTTATATTATTATTATTATTATTATAACTTTTAAATAATTTATTGCACTACAGCATTATAATGTTAATGATATAAACTATCGTTAGGGGAACAAAATCTTTCAAAAGTTATAGATATGTTCAATTGTTTTTAAAAACTATGTTAAAATTGATACATCGACAACGGAATAGATTAAATATTTCAATATAAGTTAATACAAAATTTTTTAACCGTTTCGAAGAAAATATTTTTTAAAAAATTTTAAACCTATTCAGATATTTAAAAAATTATTGCAAAATATTTATATCCATGAAAGCTACTGCTCATTGTTAGGTGGCGGGACTGGCCGTCGTCATCATGGGCTGCTTTTACACAGAGCGAATATAACGCGACGCGACTAATCGTTTTGTCACTTCACAATGCTACTAATATGCTGCTAATGTACTATTTGTATGCATCGAGGTTATAGACAGTCTTCTGTTAATGGCTATGACGTGAATTTTATTTAAAAGCAAAAAAGTAATAATTATGTATATCAATAGCATCGTCATACATAA